>BRDA01084547.1:0-33573 GCA_036984385.1 Crenuchus spilurus
ATCTGTGACTTCTTCTATCAAGTCACAGATCTCGACAGGTCACAGTTCTCGGTGTAACACCTGTTACTCCTCACTAGCCTGGGCAGAGGTTCGCTTGGATTACTGTTAGTATATCAATACTAATGACCAGTAACGTCAACAGCGTTATAACGACAGGAAAAGTAATTAATTATTTTATCCCGTTACTGACAAAATGACGTCGTTACGTAACACCGTTATTTTTAACGTCGTTATTCACAACACTGTGAAGGGTATAATAGTGTAGCGAGTGAAGGGTGGTACTACCTCAAACCACTGACTCAGATGTTCTAGAGCTGCTGTAGTGAAGGAGAACTATGAATGAACTCTTACACTGAGTGTCTCCCAATGGCATAACAGTGGTGCCCCACAGGCTATTTATGCCAGAGCGGAACAACGACTCTGGCAAGTGGTACAGAGCAATTGGCGTGCCACTGTGGACCAGTTAACCTCTATAACTGAGACATGAGCAAGGAGGAATGTGTCAGGACTTACTGTGGTAATGTGGATCATAGCAGTCAGAGGCCCCTTGATGGTGTTTTGAAATGGTTGTGTTGGTGGTGGAAGAAAAGCAGGTCTGTTCTGAGTGTATTTATTAACAGGGATCCCAGTACAATTATTACAAAATTTTCAATCAAAATGCTATATACAGATGGATTAGTCAAATACTAAAGGGACTTGAGGGATATGAGGATATTCAGAATCTCATTCTCAACTCTTCTCCAACATACTAAACCCCAGACAGAGATATTAGTCCTGATTAGGCCTGCATTTTATAGAGCTAAGCTCCTCCCTCTTGGACTAAACCATTCCTCTGATTACACACAGGTAAACACATCTTAATATGATGAATTCCATTATATTCAATCATCCATTGAATATATACAATGTATAATAATAATAATAATAATAATAATATAATTTTTTATACTACATTCCAAATCTCATTTATATTTTTATGTCTATTTCATGTCTAACATGTATAGTCTAATGTACTGTGTCTGATATATTTTGCACATGGGAGTCTGGAGAAACGCAGTTTCATTCAGTTGTACAATCCCTGTTGTAGAGTCTGAATGACAATAAAGTTCACTTTGACTTTGACTTTGATGTGTCTACCTCTTAGACATCATCACACTCACCAATGAGGGAACACTTATGTCTGGGCCTATGAAGCAGATGCTGGTTAAGGTGATCATGATATTCTGATATGACTGCGTTGATGCCTCAGTTTATGCTGCTGGGAAAGGGAACTTAAGTCAGAGATCAGAACACCCTTACAAAGAAGTACCATGGTACCAATGCTGAAAATGTAGCAACGTTCCAATGGAAAAAATCAAGGATGTTTTTGGATACTATTATGATGGAAATACTGATGCTTTATGTATGTGCAGAAACTTTATTGGCTACTAATGTGCCCATTTACAGCTCTGAATACCATCTTCTAGTACACGTCAATCTAATTTTACACAGTGATTTTATTTTGCACATTTCCACCCAAATTGAATCCAGTTTGTCACTGCTGTGCCCTTCATCACGGAGCATCACTGCAGTTTTATGTTAGCAATATGATTAAATGAAGAACATTTTGCAATTGCAATCAATGCTCATTTACAATTCCATTCTGGAATCATAAGCTAATTACCAAAAGTTCATACTACAATGACCTCTAACGAGATGCTGATTAATGCACCGTAGCTTTAAATCATCTGGACGTCGCTCCAGTAGTGATCGAGCCACAGCCATTTTGAATACAGAGTCATGTTGCTAGTCTTATTCAAATTCAAAATGGCTTTTATGGTGCTGGGACGAATACTGAGGAGCCGTATACGCCTCCGAAATGAAGACAACTCTTTGTCAAAGAAAATATTCATAAATAATCTTACATTGCAGGCACATCATTATCTTCATGCACTGCTGTGTATCCTACAGTGAAGCTTTGCACAGCCAGCAGCTCAAATCGCTTCAAGCTAATCCAAAGTTTTAAGTGATCAGAGAGCGAAAGTGAAAGAAGAAGAGGAAGAAGAAGTTGCAAGAGCATCTACAGCACACAAATCTCCTAAAAGTACTAATGCAGTATTTCAGACCAATTACACTGCAAAGATTAGAGCTCCAACTTGGCTATTGGGGTGCAGAATAAAAAAGCACATGCGCTAATGCTAATGCGAAAGCAGGACATTGTCCAACAGCTTCTCCTCAGGGCCTATTCAAATGGTGGGCTAAATGAGCTGCGACACAGCTGCAGAAATCTTCTGTGTTGTAGAAGCTGTTGTGTAACTGAAATGTAAGTTTAAAAAGAGAGACTCAAACAAAAAGTTTGTTAAAAGCATGCTAACAAAAGATACTCGGCCTCAAAGATTAGCTGTTTTATGAGCCAACTGCTTAGCTTACTCTCATCACAACAACAACAACGTTTCTCTTTTTACTGCTTCACATCCCTACAGTTGCCCAGAGTGTCGTAATGATGTTTTGAAATGAGACTAAGGTCTCAGATCCTTTCATAGCCTTCATCAAAGCAACACATAAGGGCAAAGGCTTTCTGCTTTAAATTCTCAGCTTGATCATTATTAGCATTGTATCAATAAAGAAGAAAAATAAAACAGCCAAGCCTGCTACAGGCTTTCATGCCCACTGATGTTAGAACAAACTACTCTGTATGAAGTTTTATGTTCAAGGCTGTCGTACTGAGATTCATCCAAGAAGACTATGGCGCTAGATGCCGCAAGCAACTCTCCTGGTTTGTGTTTTTGGTTCCTCTGTGAGATGTGTCACTGTTTTTGAACCATAGGACGAAATCCAACAGTTCTATTAAAATCAGCTTGCTGTTCCAGTAGTGCATTGACAAGACATATGCATTTCCACTTCTTTCACTGTGTAGTGTTTTTTACTCAAATGTCATAATTGGAATGCTTTTACATCACAATCTCATCTCAATAATTCATAGTCATTAAGTTGACTAGAAACAAGACCTGAAAGTTAATGTGTTGAAACCATATTTGATAACAAGGATAATTGACAGACACCCCACCTCTCCCAGAAGTT
Organism: Crenuchus spilurus; assembly: GCA_036984385.1. Taxonomy (NCBI): domain Eukaryota; kingdom Metazoa; phylum Chordata; class Actinopteri; order Characiformes; family Crenuchidae; genus Crenuchus; species Crenuchus spilurus. The sequence goes on from BRDA01084547.1 coordinate 3,061, forward strand.
TGAATAATTTAATGATGCTCACAAATGATATGCAGATATATAAGTTTTTACCTCCAGTTTCCGTTTTTATTGTCAAAAAACTATTTGAACTTTCTAAAAAATAACGGTTCTTTATGAGCTGAAACTCAGTTTCCTCCTGTTCCTCACTTTATTAACTCCTACTTTCTAGTTACTCACATGATCGTTGCTGATGGTGTGAATTCAACTCTTAACCTCCTGATCATGGCAGGCTTTTGTGGTGAAGACGCAGGGAAGGTTCTTATGATTCTTCCATGATGTTCATATTTATGGGGTCACCGAACAGTAGAACAGTGCATCACCACTGCAGGGTCTTCTAAATCTACCCAAAGGTCTTTTGCAGTCAAATTGGGATTTTCCTTTCTAGCAATGCTATAAGCAATTGTTTATGAACATTTTTTTCTGAATTTGAATGCAGTTTCCACCTCTTCTTCAGTTTGTTTATTCCTGATTCCTTTTGCAGGTTACGTACATATACATACATGTTCTTAGTCTGTTGAAGGTTAAAGCATAACCAGAATTTCCTGTTTCCTAACAACTGGACAGCTGCTTGACATTAAGACCATAAAGTGATATATTTCTGTATCCATAAAAGAATAAATAGCATTTTTAAATTTCTTTTCATCATTTCACTGTTTCTGGGTGACACCACTGTCCAGCTGTCATTGTCCCCATATGCTAATTGCATCTCCCTACCCATTAACATTCCATAGCAATGTCAACATAATGTTATGTACTAGGTGGTTTCAGAGTACTTAACTGTTTGCCATATTGTAATATTTAAAACCACTTTCATGCATTATGCAACACTAGTCTGGATGTCAGTACTCCACCTCCAGCTTACATTTTTCCTCTACTGTTGTTACATGGCTTCAGATCGACGGTTGTTACATGACTACATAATTAGTGGCAGGTGTCACTGTCTGCTGTATATTTCCATCTGTAGTGAGACATCTCTGCAGACAAATGCACCAGGTGGTGGGAAGTAAACCACCATCAACTGTGGGACCCTGGCAGCTTGCCACTATGACATAATCATTTGTTAGGCTGGAATCTGGGGTTACAATATGCGATTTTATCCTGATTTTATTCTCAGTTTAGACGAGCCTGTGTTAGAAGGCTCAAATTGGCAGATTTTTCCTCAGTCTGAGATGACAGTTGGAGATAGAACAGAGTAGTGTATGAAGGGTGCAGACCGAGATTTTTGGCCTCCCAGTCACGTTTCAGACCAGTCAGAATATATCACAATTTTTTAATTTTTTTCAGCCAAACTCTGATCATAATCTAGTTGTGCATACACGTCAGTCACTCAATCTGAACGGGTCAGTAGCCAATAAAAATTGAGCACAGGAAGTAGATGAAGAAAAACTGCCATGTGTCCACTTCAGCAAAGTATATCTAAATTTGATTTTTAAATTCCACCTTAAATTATACAACATCTACATTCTGGCACCGGTACATGTCCGATACTGCAGCACCATTTAAGGTGGAATGGAAATTGGTATAAGAAGCCAACATCTGAGTCCTATGGATGGTACCCTCCATTATGTGCTAGGCTACTAATTTCCACAAACCTCTGCAGTCAATACAGACCATGCTGACTCACCACAACCTCCACCCAAAGGCCTTTTTATGTTTCTTTCATTTTGGGTCAGTGTTAAGAGTTGTACATCTATGTTTAATCTGTGTCTTCTAGGTAATGTGAGACACATGTTCAGAGTGTGTTTGGTTCAGGTCAGTAACAGGTAGAAGTTGTGTATATGATGCCTAGACATTTAGTGTGTGATGGACATTTTTTTATTTGCCATAAAAACCAGCAAATCTGTTTTTGTATAATCTGTAACCACTTTAAAAGTTGTTTCATGTACCCAAGGAAAGATGATCAAGTAAAACTGAGAATCTTTTACGTTTTTTTATTTTTTTTATTGAATGATAAAAGCATTGAAGAAAATTAGTTGACATCCCAAACCTGCAGGTAACATTTTAGACCTGTTAGCAAGATGCTAATGATCGTATCAGGCTAGTCAGCCTGACTGCAGGACATAAAGCTATGACAACAGTAGCACTTCAAGCAGAATCTCAAAATTAAATAAATTTCAAGACAACTCAAACCTTTTCAAGTTTCTTTCAGAAAGGTCTCAGCATGCTAACACAGATGCGCTAATCATCTGCTAGCACATTTAGCAAGAAATAAGTAAAAAGATAAACAAACTGAAATATTACATTCAATTCTCTCCATCACCGTTGCAAGCATGTTTTGCAAAGAAATATCTTTATGTTCAGGCTATGCTACATACTTTCAGAAAAAATAGGCTAACTTATGAATCTGGACTGGACTTACATTTAAATTCTGTATCTAGCAATGGTGGAGCTGCTGCTGTGTAAAGCTAACAAAGGATTTCAGGAACTGAGGTGAAACTGATACTTTCTAGCAAATAAGTATCATGTTTAACCAAGCAATTGATTGAGAGTGGGCTGCCAACACAGAAGTTCAGCTTAGAGTGAGATTTAAGGATTGGTAGGTTGGTATTTATCAACACTTATTTAGAGTTTGTACTTTTTGTACTTCTGCAGTTGTCCCTTTAAAACATCATATAAACATTTATTAAACAAGCAAAATTGTGCAGTACCAGTCACAAAAATATAGACATGCTTGGTGAGTTTTTGATTAACATTTAAATAAATAAAAATAAATGTTATATATAAATAATATCATTTGAGCTGAGCCACATTCTGTTTCTTTAGAAAACAATTAGCATCTATGTATGTCCAAATGTTTGACTGGTACTTTATCATGTTTTTAAGCATGTAAATGATGTAAATAGTGGATGTAAACAGGTGCTGTAGTACTGTGATAACCAACAATGACAGAGCCTAACATCCAGTTATTTCTTAAAATTAGGCAAATAACCATTGCACTTACATACCTTCTTCCTTCTATTTGTTCCTCCAGCCTTACTTCAGACCTAATTTTAGCTTTTAGGTGTTTTGTAATGAAATAGACCACTCAAGCTCAGTGGGTTAGTTGCTTAACCACAAAATCATTGCCATTGGCTGCTCCAGAGGAGCATGCTTTGCAAAGATAGGTCTCACTTTATTTGCATAGGCAGCTGTTGCAACCATATATAATCTACTTATGTTATGCATATGTTCACATTAAAGAAATTGCTGCCATTGAGTTTCAAGAGTTACAGTTAGAGTTGGGACCAGGGTTAGGTTTCGACTGAGGTTAGGGTAACTGCTAATTAATTTGACTCTATTAGATAATTAGTTGAATGTGAATTAAGTTCAATTTAAGCATCTACAAACCATCCAAATAGCCTCACCAAATAAAGTGGCACCCAGTGAAAATTGAAAGTTATTGCATGCACTGCTGTTCCTCCTCCTTCCATCAGAGGAAGCAAAGATGAAAAAATAATGCTTATCTCCCACTTTCCAGACACATTTGTGATCTGAGAAAGAATGAATGATGCGAATCTCTAAGACGTCATTATTAGCAGTTTGACACTAATGATTTAGGCCAAAAGAAAAATCAAACAGCACTAAGAGCCTTTAGATCTGCAGATTTTGAATGTACCAAAGTAGGAGATTCTTAGTGAGTAGTGGTATTGTACACTCTCCTTAGATGTAATTCTTTCCTTCCCAATTCATTTGGGTCCTCTTTGGATGGCCAATCAAACGTTGCTAGGAGACTGCTTGAGTAATGAACTATTTTCCGGGCCGACGGCAACTCAACTGGTAGATTAAATTAATCCCATTAGGGGCAGTGGGCAACATAATGATCAGCCTCACAAGCATACCTCTCACCTCTTTCTGTCACACACACACACACACATGCATAAATACACACACACACATTAGCATTCCCCTACACATCACACTCCTTGATTACCCGTCTGGCAGTGGACAAGAGAATGCAAGCCATACCTCCATAAATGTGCATCCCTCTGCCTACAAAATGCTTCCTGGCCTTGGTCAGAGTCCATGCTTTGAGGAAACCAGTGCTGTAAATTTCCCACTTATTGCACACCTAATTAAGGGTCTCTCAGCAGCTAATTAGCCATCGATTTATGGAATATTAACAACTGTCTTTTGGCACTGGTCAAAGAGCAGCAGCTGTCCCAAACTAAAATACATCCCAATATATTCCAGAAACTCCGATGACTATTGATTAGTCTTGCAAGGTCAGACGTGATCTTAATGTTTTGCCATTGGACTGTACTGAGGTCTTCTGCAAAGCCATCACTAAAGCTGTTGTTTTGTTTATAACCCTACAAAACAGAATAATTAGCCAATATTATCACATTTTCATACATTAAATAATGTAAATAGTTGTTCCAATGTTGCAATAACCTTGCTAACATGGCTCTACTTAGGCTAGCTCTGCAACTTCACACTGACAGAGCCTAACAGCTGAAAAATGATTCAAATTACACAAATGTTAAATGCTAACTGTTGTTTTCTAATAAAACAGACCACAGCGGCTCCACTCATGCTCAGCAGGTTAATTACTTGACCACTTCTAAGGTCAACAAAGAATGACAATAGCAAAACAAGATATGCTAGCTAGAAGTGTCATAGACAAAGGCAAGTTGATGAACTACTATGATGCATCCCAGCCTTGGTCTTTACTCAGTCTCAGCTCTACTACTCTTAACTGAAACTCTACAGTTTAGCAAAACAGCATCATTCACTAACATTCAGCTTCAAAATGAATGCTTTGGGAATCTGAATGTGGCTCTTCTTCAGCAACATCAAAAAGGCTTCACACTGCATAATGGCACATAATTCAGCTTGGAATGCCAGAAGCCATGTGCAGCTGCTGGTAACCACCATCAACTTATATTTCAACACTAGTCCAGTCCTCAAAAGCTATAATCTGGTTTGATGGAAGTGGGTTTTTTCACTTCATTTTTCAAAAAATACTGTCGAGTGCACCAAGGCCTACGTTTTGAGCTCTGTTTTAACGAGGCATTGGTTTGGTTTATTCACCACACAATTCCATCTACACTTGAATGAAATTCCCTTTTCTCTGTCTCCAATCCTCTATTCTTATTTCTCGATCTGGCATAAATATCTTTATACTGATGGTTGATGGTGAAAGGACCTTTTTAAGGAACAATTCTCTCCCAAAAGCTCCATCTTTTCTTGTTCTCATTGTAAAATCCCCAGTTTAAAACTGTTGGTGTCATTAAAAAAGATGGTTCTTTTAGGGTTCTTTGGTAAATGCTCTGTTTATATGTAGAACCATGTGGTTATATGGTTATATGTAGAACCATTGAAATGGAATTTTGAAAACTTAAGTGTTGGAGGATCATGAAGCCAAATACCCTTCCTCCTTCCCTTCCATCTCTGCCTTTTTTCCATGTTCTTGCACCCACCACCCCATCTCCTCCATACTTCAATCCATCTCCCAGTCCATCTCTTTTCATCAAATTGGGGTCTGGCTTTCCAGCTCAAAGCCAACGTCATCCAGAACTCCCAAAGCTCTAAGCTCTCTCCCTTCTACTCATTCAACCATGCTCAAGGCAAGAATAATTTGCATGCTTCTTTGCATTGTGAAATGGTATTTCTGTATGATGAACATCTTTAAAGAACACTGAAAATGATTCTATATAGCACAGAAAAGACTTCTGCTGGTGTTGTAAGTAAAAAGAACCTTTTGGGTACTATTTAGAAAATAAAATGGCTAAAATTGTACAAGATTCAAACCATACCTTGAGCTCTTCAAGCTTCAAATATGGTTTGCTTTGACCCATCATCCATCCCAGACATGTGGAAGCCAAGCAAAAAGGCTGTTCTCTGTTCTGTTTTAATACCCAGATGGTGGAATAAACGTCCACTGGCTGATAAGTGGAAGAGCATCTGCCAAATACCATAAATGTAAACATAAAAGATGGCGTTTATGCAATTCATTAATAGTATTTTGCATAGCAGTCTATTTACATTTCATCTTTTTTCACACCTACCCATACATTCATTCAAAAATGAAATGAATTACTTGGCGGTATGTGCCCCCATGGGGACAAATTTCACATACACAGGGAATTAAAGTCCAATCCAGAGATAATGCACAGCATAATGCACAGTTTGTTCATAAATCATTCCAAGCGTTTTTCAATATGTGCCGCATACTGTCAATTGTATAACATTATCTCACATTTGTAGCTCTAAACATGGCACTCAGCCCATAATCCCACCCATAATTCATTTGGATCAACATTCTGAAAAGGATGCGTATGTAACATCTGTTATGAAATCTTTGTTAAACTCTCAGATTTATGATGGCAGGCCACCTGCTTTGCACCAAGACAGTAGGAAGCAATATAGAGCAATCATAGCAAAGATGGATCACATGTATCCAGATATTTCACCCCCACAATGCATTCAGCATCTAGCTTGTGGTAAGACCTTTCATGTAAGACCTCTTTTTCACAGACATCCACTTTATAGCCTAGCATTAAAAAGAGCAATTTGCTGCAGATCATTAAAAAATAGTGCAAGTGCATCATACATGAATCACTGCTTTTGTTCTCTCACGTTGCTCTTATGTACATCAAAATACAGAAGGGAAAGTAGATCATCCTACACAACACGTTCTTCAACATTTTCTGCCAAATGACTAAATGTGAATGTATAAGAGAGAAAATCCAGTGAACAGCGACATATTTCCACAAAATTATCATCATGCTTCTTTCTGATCATTCACAGTGGCATCATTTCACAACTTTCTTATTGTTGCTTTTAAAGAAGCCACTCTTTTTACCTTCACCAAGCAATTCAGATGTCATTTTTGATAACTACAATTAGTTACTGATTTATTTAGACATTAGTTAATCATTTTGTAATGTACATTACTAGCTAAATATCCAGTAATTCTTTGAAGTCTGCGGATCCGCCTGCGGGAATAAAACTGAAATTCCACAAAAACACTCCCTGAGATTGTATTCTAGAAACAAAACTAAACAACCCTGGAAACCATAATGGGTCATCTTTTCAAATATATATAGCTTGAATCAAAATATATTTTTAGATTCTTGTGAGAGGAGCTTAAATAAGCAGAGACATGTCTGTGAGCATGAGTTAGACAAGCTGTGAATATTTTCCCGCCAAAAGACGGGAGCTGTCATTCATATTAAAATGACATGGTAATTCCAGACATTCCATTGGTTGGATTACTGGCTGTGGAATGTGTGGAAATTTTACCAGACAAAGACCTCTCATCTGAGGGGAAGCTGAACAATAGGCCTATCCCTCAGTGTTTCACACCAGTCTCATAAATATTCAGTGTAGGGTTTGTGGCTGAGTGAAAATAATGTCAATTCACATTTGTTAAGCTTTAGAAATAAAACCACATACAATTTCTGAAAACTGTAATGACCACTGTGTATCCAACACCTCTGTTTATTCAGTTCTGAGCTCAAAAGTCTTGACTAGAAATGTTTAGAGTGTTTTTTTTCACAATATATCAGCACATCAATAGTTTTTGGAAAGTCTAAGTTTAGAGCAGATTTAATCAGAATATAGATTTATGACACTCGTACTGTTTTGACACTGTTGTTACAGAGTTTGTGCTGAACAAAAGTCTGTGTAACAGGAGAACAGAAGAAATTGCCAATCAGGAAGACCATGTGAGAAAATGTCAGTTTGGAAATATGAAAAAATGCAAAAACTGCTTAATAAATATTAGTTCTTTCATTAGCATTATTAAGTTATTCCTAGCATGTGTGATAATGCTGTTTGCACCAGAATTGTCTTATGTGTATTTTGTTGTCAACACTGTCTCTTCATTCTGGCAATAGTTCTTGGGTATTTTCATAGTTTTATATCCATAACTAAGCATTTTTAATTGTTTTGGATAATGCTAACTTTGAAATGCCATAACATTTTATTGTACTGTTGCCAGTGTTTGGAGATAATGTGTTACACTAATTGCTTACGTTTTCCTGTAAACTGCATTACAGCTCATCTTTTAGTAATAATCTTACAGTTACTGACTACAGTTACTAATATTGCATTACTTATTTTAGTCTCCAATAACACAAAATTAATTATAAAATATGATTTAAAATGTATTGTTCAGGTCTGTAGCTGTGTATAATGTGTGCATGTCAAGAATGATGATTCGGAAACAAAGAATAATGAAAACCTGTTTTTTCAGGATGTAATATGTAAGTTATATTAATATATTTTAGAACTGAGTACTCAGTAATTTGAATGGATTACTTTTATTCACCAGTGATCCAAAACTGATTGCTGCCTTGTTTGCATGATTGGTTCCTGGTCGCATGAACATTTTAACTTAACTGTAACTGTCATATGTGTATATTGTACTGCTTGGGAAGATGTCAAAAAAATCTGTTATACGTGAGTAGACAATAAAAATGTTTTATCTTTTAATCTTCATATGATGTAAAACTTAAAAATAAAAATAAAAAATACAGAAAATATTTTTGTTGATATTTGTAAATCATACATAAAGTCGGTTTAAATCTTTGGTTAAAAATAAATTGTTAGACCGAAGCATGTAATTGTTATTCTTAGCCTGATTTATTTTTATGTCTGTATTTTATAATATTATGTATTTTGCTCTCTGGCGTGTTCTGGGTCTTCTCATTTTTCAAAATTTCTGATTTTAGCTGTAATACACAGCACTGCTAACATTCATAAACATTCAGATGGAGCACAGCGGCTGGACGGAAATGCGGCTGTTGTGTCATTCTGAACCTGCCAGAGATCCTTTGAAATCACTTAAGGTGGCATCGTTTAACACCACCTCGCTTCCCGTTTACAAAGCAATTCAGACAGAGTGCCACAGCCCCCGGTAAACCTCGGGGAGTAGCTAGTAAACGAACAAGAAGCACAAATGATGTCAATAAAATATTTGCTAATTTATAACACTCATTCCTCTCCACCCCTGAGTGGCTCCTTTTGTTTGTTTTCCCTGCAGTGGACGATCAATCACGAGGGCTGAGGACGTGCTGGGCACCAAGTCAATGCACAAATGTGATCCAAAACGAAGGCAGGAATTAAAAACCGCCTCCATTCTAGACCAGAAAAAAACATAATAATAAATAAAAATAAAAATAAATACACCCACACACTGTACCCACTATGCCCTCAGGTACTGAGTAAGCAGCCAGATTTCCCATCAGCTTTTGACAAGCTGTGCTTTTTGATGCATCATAAACTGGCTCTCTTTGCATGACTAGGACACCCATGTTCTAAGTGTTGTGGTTCAGTGAAATAATGACCAAACACCAACTTTAGTAGGAGGAAAAAAGTATCAGGTAGAAAAAAAGCTCAGCGCGGACATCTCTGAGGGTTTGCTCACAATATACAGAAAATCTGATCTGCTTCTTAAATCTGACATTTTGGATGAACCATCTAAATCAAGCTTTCAAAAGGTTTTAAGTGACTAAATCTGATTGGTATGTTTGGATCATAGCAACATTTGCTTTCATATCCACATGCAATAGAACAGAATAGAATATACAGTGGGTCTCAAAGGTAAGGAAACACCCATGTTAAATGATTTTGCAACTGGGGATCCAGTTTTAGAGAAAGCTGAGGAGGAAGCAGGAAACCTGTTGGGTCATGTCATTATCATACTGTATCTTGGCTGCAAAATGTTTTATAAAAGGGAAGGTAGGTGAGTAACACATCAAACTGGTAGAGATGTTCAAGAGTGGTGTGCTTTGTGATAATGCAACTGTATTTGTTTTCATTTCTTATGTACAGGTGATGTGAAGGATGTGCAGGTTCCACAAAAGTGGATTAGTAATAGGGTCCAACCAATTGGCCACCACATCCTCTTTATTTACTACCTTTAGATTTACATTTACATTTATAGCATTTGGTTAACACTGTTATCTAGAGAGTGCTTTGTTTCCATTAAGAGAATCATCTCAGCTAGTACAGATGGGTTAGAGTCCAAACTACTCTTCAGTTCAGACACTGTTAGAACAAATCCATCACTAATACCTAGAAAGAAGGAAAGATACTCGATATAAGAGCATTACAATGCATTACAGTATGAGTTATAAACTAGTACTCACTTAAGTGTTCAACAAAGAGGCCCTGAGTAGCTCAGCAGATCTATGACTAATCCCGGTCATGCTGTTTGCCATCAACAGCCGGGCCCAAAAGAGCGAAAAATGGCAGTGCTCTCTCTGGGCAGGTAAATGGCGCTCTCACTCTCCCTATCATTCACACATTGCAATGTCTGCTGGCTCAGACATCTACTGATTGGTCTATTCGGAGCTGGGAACCCTGCGCTTTCCTCTGAGCATGTTGGCTCCCCAGTAACGGTGAATCAGCAGCAGTTAGAAAAGAGGTGGTGGCCGTACTACAGCGGAGGAGGCTTGTCCATGTCTTCACTCTCCTAGAGTGAGGGACAGTGCAAAGTGATGGAGAGAGCCCCCTAATGGATGGGATGGGTTAATTGGCTGCTACTACTACATTGGGAAGGGGAGAAAATTGGCAAAAATGATTTAAAGAAAAAAAAAGTGTTCAACAAAGAGATGCTCTTCATTCTGTGTTTGATGACTGTGAGCGACTCTGCTGTTAGAACAGTCAGTGGGAGTTTGTTCCACCACCTGGTGCCAGAACAGAGAAGAGTCTTGATGCCAGTCTTCCACGTGACTTGACGGATGGCGGGTCAAGCCGAGCTGTACTAGAAGCTCAAAGGGTTTGAGGTGCATCCCTAGACTTGACCATTGCCATTATGTAGAGAGGTTCTGGTCCATTTCTTGCTTTGTAGTCGAGCATCAGGATTTTGAATCTGGTGCGAGCAGCTACAGGAAGCCAGTGATTTCTATCTGTGGGCTCATGTCAAGCGTTGTTTGCTCTCTGAAGATACAGAATGTTGCTCATCTTAAAGACTAAAGTATTGATGCTTGTGCAAAACCAGAACGTTTGGATGAATTTTCAACAGGACTTAGCCTTAATACGCTAACATGGTGGGCAGAATAGTGTATCTGTAGTCCTTATGGTCAATTTTCTGCTTTCACAGTTTTAACATGAGGGTGAATAAAGTTACATTGAAGCATAACACTTCTCCATTTGTAAAACTGAAATTGAATCCAAGATGGCAGTGTTCAAGATGGTGGCCATGTTAGTGACATGGCCTAACAGCAATCCCCCTTCCTCCACAGTTTGTGTCTAAAAATGGATCACCATCTGCCTCAGTTTTCATTTTATTTTGAGACATCCTATACTGATTGTCAAGCAGTTTCCCTCCCAATCATGTAATGATCTATTGCTCATTGCTAGGCTGAGTTCTTCCTGTTAATCTCCTATTTACAAATTAAATATGTGTGGGATGTATGTTGTGGTATCTGGCAACCCAACACAGAGGCAGAAGTGAGTATGTGCAAATGACTATGCCTGATGTGCATCACTGGTCATTGTGCTGTGCTCAGGGGTGTCGATGTGAGGAAGGTGGCATTTTGACACCAGTCCCAAATGTTCTTTGAAAGAGAAATTAAAGTTGTAAATTGATGTTTTGCAGATAAACAAGAAAATCTCCCTCTTTTCATAGCTTAAAGTCAGCAGCTATTGGAGCTTATTTAGTAGTGATGCACACTTGCATACAGTGACAAGGTAAGAACATAACTTATAAACTAACCAGCCACTTTTACCATTCAAAAATGTTATTCAGCCCTGCCCAAGAAAAAGAAAAAAGGGCTAATGTTGAGGTTTGGTCACCATGATTTATGTTCGATCCAGCACTGACATATATTTACATCCCTAGTTACATCACTCTGTACATCCCTACCATATTATGATCTTTGTACTATGGTCTAAGTATAGGCTGCAAACATGTATGCTGTTAAGTTTACCTTGAATTTGGTAGGTCAGAGCTTGAAGTGATGCCATTTACAGTGAACCTGTGTTACAAAGTGGGAGAAACATAACACTGTTTATTAACAATGTTACGCTATATTAAATGGGGAGCGCAAGCACTAGGACCCAGTGGAAAACCATGCCATTCAGTCTGAAGCCTATTTCTCTTTAGAGCGCCGACAAGCTCCTTGATTGGTTCTGCCATTTCTTACTAACGTGTGATTGGCCATCGCCAGTGTCACTCCATCAAACAGCGTCTGGACTGTGTTTTGCAAGTTGGCCAGCAGTCCATGTTCACCTGCCACTGTAAATTGTTAACATGTTGGATGTTTGTTGTCTGTTTCACGTCAAGTAGACGAGTTTTAATACCAGAGGCTTCATATTAAAATTAATTAACATTAACATTTGAGTCTGTGTATGTGTGCTTCAACCAGTCTGTGATAAGCCGTCCATTTACATGCCTCTAAGTTTAACTATTGTCTAAAATAATTCAGAATTTCTGCTTAATTTTACTCAGAAATGAGGTATAATTTTGTGTAAATGGGGTCTATTGACCTTACATTCCAAACATAAGTGTAACATTGGTGATAATGAGCTGGAGTGAAGTTGACTGAAAGGGTGAAACAAAGAATTGGGTGATAATTTTATGCTACATGCTTTTAACATTTTATTCATATTTAATAATATGTAATAATGTATTCATATTTTATTAATGATTAGTTTTTATTTTATTTTGTTATTCATAATAATGTTTAATTGTTATTATAAGTATATTATTACTAGTAACTAGTAATTATTATTAAAATATTAATCATAATTTGTCAATATGTATTAATAATTAATAATAATTAAATGTATGTTTGAGCACAAAAAAAAAAAAAAAAAAAACAGTATATACAGTGTTATCTTCATTTTAGATGTCAAAAAGTATTTGCGGCTCCCAGTGTTTTCTTTTCCATGGAAACCTCTGGTATATATATTCTAAAAGTGAGCTTTATGCTTAGTGCTGGAGAAAGAACATCTGTATGTTGATTTTAAGCAAATCTCATTTAAAAGTGATGTTCTTACTGTCGTGAGTGTGGGCAGTCATGTTGATTTGACATCAAAGACTGAGTTCAAGGCCAACAGTCCAGATGGAAAGGCGAGAGGTGCACTCCATTGATTATGGCCTTGATTTAGATAATTCCCATGAAAAAACTTAGATGGTGGGTCACATGATGTTAATATTTTTAAAACATTTAACATATGACAACACAGAAGTCTGTATGAGCTCAGCAGGAGAATGTTGTAGTGCCTCAACACTGATCCACAGGAGACTCAGCAGCAGAACACTGGGAAAGAGTATCTAATGCCTTTCATCAAAGGTCTGACTGCGCCAGACTACACCATGGCTACCAATCGATGTTGCTTTTCTCCTACACTACAAACCCTGGCCACTGCAATGGCCTCTTCTGTAAGGGGTCCAACCACCAGCAGTGCCCACACCTGTGAGAGCCTCATTACCCAACACTAAGTTCATCATGGGCTGACAGAAAATCACTACGCCTCTTTTTTTTCTTTTTTGGCAGTGATTCCCATCTCCCATCTCCCTCATCTCGTAAGCGACCGAAAGGCCCTGTCACTACTTTAACAAAAACGTTCTCCAATCACTTTCCATTACACTCAACCAGCACACACATACACACACTGTTCTTCTCTCCATTATCCCGTGCTCAGTATCCCTCCTCCCTCCACTTAGAGCTCCCCCAATTATTTCACGCTTTCTATATATTTAATATTTCATCCTTTTTTAGCGGGGGGCTACATTTTCTTCCCCTTTCCTATTAGAACAGGCTTTTTATTCACATCATTCACAATTGCTCAGAAATTAAGAGAGGTAATTCAGATGCTGGATAATTTCCTTTCATTTCTTAATATTTGTGTAATTGCCAAGCACCCTAATTCACCCCTTGACCCTCGCTTAATAGGTTCAACATGGAGCTTTTTGTAAGACATGCTTTTGCTTGGCGTTTTACAAGAAATAATGGCACAACTATCAAAGGACATGTCGACAGCAACTGCGCTCCACAGTATAAGTCACATAGCACTGATGAGTTTTGTCCTAATTGACATACTCATTAAATTCCTCCATTTCCACCTTGTATCCAGTTTAGTGAAGTTGGACACCACTAGTGGTGAGCACTAGCATTGCAACATGAGATTTTGATGGAAATGTCAATAACTAATTATATTTGTTTATTGTTTATATAAGTGTTGGGCACACAGTGTGATATTGAGGTCACAAGATAATAAATTGAGGCCACAAATTAATCCTCACTTTCAGGCCATAAATGAGGTGAATTAGAAGATTTTGCACAAAGCATACATGGAAATACAAGCATACAACTGGAAACTGTAGTATTTTAAAAATCTAACTTGCTGCATCAATAAATTCATTTGTGACTAAAAATAACTCATCATTATTAATTTGTGGCCACAAGAAACTTAACCCTCAAAATATTAGTTTGAGATTTGATTTACTCTCTTGTGTCCTTAGTATGATTAGTTGGCCATACTTCAAGGGCTTCAAGGGCTACGTTGAATTAAAATGTATATAGATAGACTTAGTTTGGAGTTTAGTTTGATTGTTATATGATAAACACAGTTTCAAATTATTATCTGTAGCTTAAATATTAATATAAAATATTAAATATATTTTTACAAAATTGACAATTATGTTTAAGTACAGTGTTTAATATTTAGGTTTATTTTGCCAGACTTTTCAAAAAAAGTTTGATTTGTCTAATGTGTAATGAAAATCGTAATAATTGTAATAATAGTAATGATACAAATAAATAAAAATGTAAGTGAAATAACAGTAATAACAGAAGTTATCCATTATTATTTGTTCAAGTGAAAAGTGTTAAAACAAGGCATTTGTTACATTTATTAAAAATTACATTTAACATTAATTTCACAGGTCAGCTTCTAGCACAGGAGTCTGCAACAAATGAGCCAACTAATGACTTTACTGACCCCCTTGTTTTACTGCTTTAAGCAATTTTACACCCATCACTCAAGCTTGAGACAGCAGTAGTGAATGAACAAACAAATTACACTGTAATTGTTAAAGGGCACTGTCAGAAAAAGGTACTAACACAGGTATATTTTTGTCCAAACAATGTACATATGCTATTAAAAGTACATCAAAGTCTTTAAGGTCTATTGTGTACATCCAAGGTTCACTGCATTCACATTTCCAGGAGAAAAGAGCAGATTTGTATCTTCATAACTGATAAAACAGTAAAATAAATAGAAAAGTCAACAGGGTGAGTGAAGTCATACAGCTTCAAATACATTCATTAAACACAATCTGATGCAATTATATTTCTTAACTAAACATCCTGAAGATGTACCCTTGAGGGTTCTACCCCAGTGACAGCAAAGGTTCTGCCCAAGTAACTGGCAAATAACTTGGACTGAAGATTAGCCCTACGATCAGGAATATATACAGGCAAGAAATGTGCACAGGATGTATATATGCATACCCAAATCTAACTCACATAACATTGTTTGAGTACAAGCCAGGATATTTTCTACCGGTTCAACAGACGTCACCTTTGCTCAGTAGAGCTGCCATGCCTAGGTCTACTGAACAAGTCTGTACCATAAGCACATCCACAATAATATTTCTCTCCTGCTTACAAATGCTTTTCACTTTCTCCTCCAGTGGTGTAACACAATGCAATGACTTATTACTTGGGGGCCATCAGAGTTTCTCTTGCTTATTCATGCATTTCTGAAAATACGCTGATTTAGACCTACACATATATACAGTATGTACAGTTCTGGCATTGGTGAGTGCTGCAGTTCTGCTCCTGTGAACAAAAGTAATCAAAATGCATGGCCTGACAATAAGACAACTTCCTGAATCGTTCTTTGTTTTGTTTATTCTTTCGTTCCTTACCTGTTTTCCATTCCATTCTGCCCATTATAACTCACAGACACGTGCCAGGTCAGGCCTTGCCTCCTCAAGTTCTAATTAAACTTGACTCGCCTTCATGTTTATGCATCTTCCAGTGGCCTCCTTCTTTCTCCATAGTCATGCATTCATAGAGAAACACACGCCTGAGTGGGATTCCATGTTTCTATGCCAAGTAGCCTCTCTTTCTCATTCTCTCTCTCAGAAGTGACAAAGGCAAACTCGGCTTGAAAGCTTCACTCATGGACACAGAACTCTGAAAGGAAGCGCCTTCGCTAGCCAAGTCTTCCCCACAGACAGCGAGGCAGAGTTTCCTTTTTCAGCAGTCTGAGCCATTCTTCTTGGGAGATCATTGCATTGAAATTCAGAGTGCAGTGGAGAGGACAAGCTAGTATTTATCTCTGGTTGGAGCCTGCTGATCCTCAATCAGTGGAGTGGCTAGGCTTGTGAGGCAGTTGATATTGTTATTGCATGGGCAACTCGCCTTTACACCTTAAACTGTGAATTTTAACAGGTTATGAACTTGGTCCTTTGTTTTGATGATCTAGCTCACCTAGACATCTGTGAACTCTTTAAGCTCAGTTGATTATCAACATCATTAATGTTCTCTAAATGTTCCTAAATGGTTTTAAGAAAATCTATCAACAGCACTGCTTTGGTGCAGTGACAGTTTCTAATATGGCAGCTGCCCAGGGTGGCATCTCATCAAAGAGGTTGTTGGTTGTTCGCCCAGGGCACCAAACAGGCTAGGCCGGTCCCTGCTTTGGTGCAAAATGGACCAATGATGAAAGAGGTTGATGGTGGCTGCCAAACTCTCCATGACAGTACATAAGCTACAGTCAGTAACTGTACAGTTATGGCCAGCGAGGTTCCTAAGCAGTTCTTAGCATGGTTCCAGGAAGAACCTTCCATGTGTATAGAACACTTACATTATGTGGAAGTTCTTTAAATTTTAAGACTCCTCACGTCTTGTTTAGAAAAATTATTCTTTAAGTACCATCTGCTGAAAGGTGGTTCTTCTGACTTTATTGCACAAAAGAAAACATGAGCATCTACAATAGACCTCAATTACCATAAAACTGATCAGTGAGACCAAAAGTGCACTGCCAAATTTCAATCATGTATTGTATTGATACTCACTGACCATTTCTTAGAATACCCTTCATTATAGCACCTCCTTGTGTGATTACTGTAGGACATCTGTTACTATGCAGTTATTGGTACATTTCTTAAGTGGTCAGTTTCTGACCACGGATCTGCACTTGACTATATCATTTTGGATGGTGGTCTATTCCAAGTCTAGCCACTGAGACTGGAAGAACCTCAGCAATCAGTTGTGTCTGATTCACTCATTCCAGCCCAACACACACCACCATTATTCTACCATGTCCATGTCACTGCTGTGCTGATAATGGATCCCCACCTACATAATATCTGGTCAACAGCAGAACCTGACCAGTGATGAATGAGGTATATGATGGTTTACAGCCTGTAACTGTACACATACATACAAAGTAGTTGACCTATAAGATGGTTGGAGCTCATAAAGTGACCAGTGATTGAAAGTGCAAAAGCACTTGAGTAACACTTTACTTTAAGATCTGCTTCTTAACAACGGTTATTATTTAGCAATTAATGTCTCAAAAATGTAATCAAGTTCAGAAATGTGAATTCCTCTACACAGTGGCCTATGAGTGCACCACCTGGTGGGCAGTAATTGCAAGTGCAACAAAATACATGGTAAACAAAAATGGCTGACAGATGGTCAGGAGCTAGCTCTACCACACAAATTTCTGTAAAATTCCTCTGGACAAAAAGCATCTGTCACTTATCCTGCCATGGCTGCCCCCTCCACAGACCTTATGCTTGTGTTTTTGTTCCCCATGTGCTGTCTTTGTCTATGGTTTTATCACAATGGGTGTTCTGTTTACATGTCCCACATGTCTCTTTCACATTATATCTCTGTGTCTCTGCTGTCTTCATGTTTTTTTGTATTAATGTGCTGCGCCTGTCTCATCCCATCATTCAGCCTTGTTTGTTCATTCCAGTGTGATTATGTGTGCTATTTAAACTCCCCTGTGTCTATGAGAGTCATTGTAAAACATTTGTATATGTTAGTGAAGGTTACCATACTTAGTAAATGTCTGTCAATGTCATTGCAAGTCACTAGATGGTAGTATGTGTTTGTTATATTCACCTCTACATTCATGTTTTGTTTGTAAGCCTCAGTGTGATTAATTAGGTCCTGCTAAGCTCTATGTTACATCACCCTTGCACAATGTACCATCCAAGAAGAGCAATATAATGAATGTGTTGTTCCAATACTGATTTAGGTAGATTAACAGTGTGTCCTCTGAAGTGGACATCATTCACACCAGAGATATTTCAACAACCAATGTTGATGGTCCCCCATAACCAAGAGAGTACATGTTAAAATATCATTAAATAAATCTAACATTAAAATGTTATTAAATTAATAATTCATGTACAGGGCTTGTTCTAAATAATGAAATTTAACTCTCTAAATCTATTAGGTTTCCTTTAAGTTCCACTTGACATACATCATCTGTTCTACACACCTTTGTAGAAGGTTTTTGGATGGTGAAGGCTACATACACCTACTCCAGTGTGCATGACGCCAGCATCCAGATCTTAGCTATTATCCATGTGGTATTGTCAAGCACTTCAACATGCTCAAGGCAGGCAGCCAAAGGTGTGACTCAACCAAGTGACAAGCATGTCACATAGTGACAGGGGCTGGAGAAGACCCTGCCTTTTTTCTATTCCAATGTGACTGTTTTGTGCTCTCAGGGACCCAGTAGGGTTGGAGTGCTTTGTCTCAAACAGAAAGACCACTTAATGAGATTTCAAGCTGCTAAAGACTCACCGCCTCCAACGCTAGTTGCTTAATGTTGGCTGGCTGCAAACCTGCCTTTTTTAAACCCTTAGAAGTCTAGTGTTATAGGATGGTGTATATATAAGGATGTAACAATACAACATATAATATTGATTGTATCTTGGTTAGCATGTTAGCTCAAGACTTGTGCATTAGCTCAGTTATCATATTAACATGTGGCATGTAAACAGGGTGTAAACCGCTATTTATGTGTCCTATACCAGTACCCAACTTTTAAAGTCATAGTAGATTATAAAAAGGCTGGGAAGATTATTGAGTTTTGGCAACCTTGGTTTCATATTGGAATTTCCACCTTAAATGCTGCAGTATCGGACATGTACTAGCACCAGAATGTCTCATTTAAGGTGGAATGTAAAATCCACTGTAGAGGTCCATTGCACAAGTGAACACGGATTTTTTTCTATATCTACTTCCTGTTTTCTTTTCATGCTCAATTTTACTGGCTATTGACAGCACCCAACTTAATGAAAATAATGTTATTGTATTACTGAATATTCAGAAATACATTTACCTGAAGTGTTTGTTGTGGCCAGTTGTGAGACTACATACCTCCTTTAAATAAAAAAAGTGCCATATTTGGTCAAACAAGAATGTAGTTAATCACGTGATAAACTACTCAGTGCCATTAATCACAATAAAATATTTTAATTGACAGCCCTAAACATAATAAATGATCTAAATTTTCAACTTACAAACAATATGGTATCATATAGAGTGCCACATAAAAAATAATATTGTGAAAAAATTCACTATTGTTCATCATTAAATTTAAAAAGTAATCTGTCATGTTTTATATTCATTACACAAAGTGACATGTCAAAAATTTTTTAAATGTTGATCAGTATGCCTATGAAAATCATACATCCTGAATCTCAATTTATTAAATTATTTAAAAATTATTAGAGTTTGTTTAAAAACTATTAACATCAAAATAAAAAAGGCTTGAAATATTACTTTACATCTATTGAATGTAAATATATGACAGGGTTTGATTTGATTGACAGTATTTATTGGCTTGTTAGATGAGCTTTAAGAAAGATAAATTGTTATTGAATTAAAAAATACTTTATTGACAGTAATGACAAATGTTGGTATATAGGGGTTAATTGTTATTATGCAGGGCTTTGAGATACAGACCAGCTCCAAACAATACGTTTTTAAGGTGCTTTTAAATATACAGTGAAAGATGGAGCGAGACAGAGACTAATGAGACATCTGTGCCCTGTGTTTGAATGCCATCAAGTGGCAGGCCAAACTTCCTCTCTCTCCCTGCATGATATCATTTGTTCTAAGCTTAATTCATGAAAGCTCTATGGTTGCACTGAGCCGTGGTGTTTGCAGACAAGCACAGCCAGTGGCGTTTAAAAAAAAAAAAACCCTGCTTCTCATGCGAGGCAGCCACAAGGGGCCGGGCTTAATTTTAGAGAGAAAATCTCCCTTAATATGACACAAGATTAAAACAGCAACAAGCCCAGAAGAATGTGTTAAATGGCACAAGCTATGGAACAGAACAATGCAGCGTATCAAATCGCTGTATGGGATTGAGAAAGCGGCGGCGTTAGAAAGCCGTCGCCTTTAGCTCTGTGTGGCTTAAAAGAGGGCGAATTCAAATGTAGCCACTTTTAGCCATTCAAGAATGTTAGCTTTGTTAAAACTGATTATTTCTCTGAGCCTTCATACATGGCCTCCAGAGGTGGAAGTCACGTCTAGTCGTGACTCGTGGGCAACACTTCCTTCACTCTACCTTTTTACATCAGTGAGAATTCATGGGCAACCCCAACACCTACAGCTCACTTGCCCACGAAGCAAATATATATATATTAAATATGTATACAAACATATAAATATATCTGCAGGCGCTTTTCTTTTAGTCTTTTACAGAGCATTCGGAGGTATTTGCAAAGCGAGCTCTCTTCTATCCCTAATTCAGAGCGCCTACAACACCGCCTGAGGGGATAAGACACTGTAGGCTGATGTCGTGCTGAGCATTGAAATTACCAGGCAAGCAGCAAACAAGTCATTGTTCCTTTACTGTAATAAAACCTAAGAGCGCATATCAAGGCAAAGGCCTGTGTCGTGAGAAAAGTAGGAGATAATTCTCAACCACATTAGCAATAAATGCAGAGATGATGCAAGGCAGAATTGATGTATCCACGCTCCACCTCCAGATGCGTGAATTAAGGTTGGAGATAGCGACATAACTTTCAGACTTTTCAAATTCGCTACAGACTGTTGCTGTTCAAGTTATCTCAGAACTAGCAAATCTAAGCTTGTTGACATTGGGAAAGCCAGGACCAGTTGGTTTGGGTTTCAGTCTTGTGAATGGAAAGTTAGCGGTTTGATCCCTGGGCAGGTCATAACTGAAGTGCAGCAAGGCACCTAATCCCCAACTGCTCCCCAGGCACCGTGGATAGGGGCTGAACCACATCTTCAGACATGTGTACTCACTGCCACTGGAACTCACTAATGGAATGTCCGGAACTACCACGTCATTATCATATTAACACTAGAATTCCCAACCTGACAAAAATTTGCATCATTTCTCTCCCCGTGCTGGAATACTAGAGCCATTAACACCCTTTGTCTGCTGCGCTTGTCATGCAAATCAGCGCGTCATCACACATTCAGTCTGACAGAGACTGTCCCTCAGTTTTAAGTCCTCTTTCCACAAAAGAAAATAATATTTATATAAAATAATAGAGCAGGAATCACACGAGCCGAGCCAAGCGAGCAGCCAAGGCCGAATCGAGCCGTGCGACCAAGGCCGAATACCAAAACTAAACTCGCCCTTCAACTTGCCCTCCAGACTCTCATTTACATCACATTACCTTGTGAATGGCTCACAAAAGGGGGGGGGGGGTTCTGCAAACCTGAGAAATGCAGTGTTAATGACAGATCACATCTTTTGGCGGGAAAATATGTGCAGCTAACTCGCTCTCACAAACATGTCTCTGCTTATTTAAGCTCCTCTCACAAGAATCTAAAATATATTTCAATTTAAGCTCTATGTATATTTGAAAAGTAGATCCTTTAAGGTTTCTGGGGTATGTTTGATTTTGTTACAAGGATAAAATCTCAGAGTTATATAAGTCTTTTTTTCTGAATTTCAGTTTTGTACCCGCAGGTGGGTCCACTGACTCCAAAGGGTTAAACATAGTATATCCAATGTGTTACATAAAGAGGTACTGTATGCTAAAATGTGCAGAAAATATTTTCATTGTTCATTTATATAGATTAATGTTATTTTACATAGAAAATCAACCACAGGGCAGGAAGTATTTGGTGGATCATTCTCAGCACTGCAGTGACACTGATGTGTTAGTGGTGTGTAAGTGTGTTGCACTGGTATTAGTGGATATCATAAAGATATACACTGAAATAATCCCTTTTAAGGTATAATTGATGTATTTTACATTCACATACATTGCAATTGCATTTATTTATTTATTGCATTTTTCTTAAGAGAATATTAAATCCTCTGAACATCTGCATTTAGTTAATTATTGTTTTGTGTAATTATTTTGTTTACCTTAGAAGGCATTCAGCTTTTTGTCCATTTTAAAATAATGAATTAATTGTTATTTTTCATGCAAAGAAGCATAACTGTGAGGGGTTTGAGGTAGCAAGAGAGATGTCGATAAAGACCCCTGGTGTTTGTAAACAGTCCTGATTTTAGTAAGGTTGTCCAAAACTTTTTTTATCAGAAATTATATAACAGTAGTTAATATACTGTAGCTTAAACAGCAATGGGGAAAGAAGAAGAAGAAGATTGCAAGAATGTTTTCTAAAGACTGAGAAAAAGAGAGTGAGAGAGAAAAAGAGAGTGAGAGAGAAAGAGAGAGTGAGAGAAAGAGAGAGTGAGAGAGAGAGAGAGAGAGAGAGAGAAAGAGAGAGTGAGAGAGAGAAAGATAGAGTGAGAGAGAGAAAGATAGAGTGAGAGAGAGAAAGATAGAGTGAGAGAGAGAAAGATAGAGTGAGAGAGAGACAGATAGAGTGAGAGAGAGACAGATAGAGTGAGAGAGAGACAGATAGAGTGAGAGAGAGACAGATAGAGTGAGAGAGAGAAAGATAGAGTGAGAGAGAGAAAGATAGAGTGAGAAAGATAGAGTGAGAGAGAGACAGAGAGAGAGAGAAAGATAGAGTGAGAGAGAGACAGAGAGAGAGAGAAAGATAGAGTGAGAGAGAGACAGAGAGAGAGAGTGAGAGAGAGTGAGTGAGTGAGAGAGTGAGTGAGTGAGAGAGAGTGAGTGAGTGAGAGAGTGAGTGAGTGAGTGAGAGAGTGAGTGAGTGAGAGAGAGAGTGAGTGAGAGAGAGAGAGAGAGTGAGAGAAAGAGAGAGTAAGAGAGAGAAAGAGACTAACTGCTTTGATGGCACTGTTGTTTGAGTGGTTGAGACTTTAATTCAACCACAAATGTTGTGATGGAGAGCGTAATTAACTCCAAGGGATTGATCAGGCACCAGCGCCAGCTTTCCCGTGCCATGGCCTGTTGTGTGATCCTCCAGAACCAATCGATTCACTCAGAGGGTGGAGAAACACAGGACTTGAAATATGGGCATAATTAACTACTTACACTAGACTCTATTTGCACGACTTGTGGGAAAGAGGTTTTCTCCTGAGTTCAACAGCGCAAGCTTAAACATGGTGCTTTAACATGTAGGCCTACCTTGATGGCTCTCATCCCAGAAGAAGCAAAATTGGGTCAGGTTCAATAGACTATGTTCACTGAGACATATTTATCACTGTAAGAAAATTGGTCTGGGATCATCTGTCATGAGACCTGATCCTAGATCACTGTTCATATCTTTGAGATGGTTAATAAACAGTTAGATGAGAGCATTGCAATGCAGTTGTGTACATTTTTTATTGTTTATTAAAAGATTTATACAATTTTCGCCTCATACCAGATCAACCAAGACATGACTGGAGTCCAAATTTTGCTTCTTTAGTTTAGAAATTGAGCTGCAAGGCTGATACTGCTAACCAACATTAGATGTCAATAGTTAATTAATAGCTCCCCAAATGACTCAGCAGGCTAAGACGCTGACACTATGACCAGAGGATCGCGAGTTTGAATCCCAGTCATGCTGTTTGCCTTCAACAGCTGGGGCCCAAGAGAGCAAAAATTGGCAGTGCTCTGTTTGGGCGGGTAGATGGCGCTCTCTCTCTCTCTCTATCACTTTCACATTGCAATATCTGCTGGCTCAGGTGTCTACTGATTGGTCCATTCAGAGCTGGGAATCCTGCGCTTTCTTCCGAGCGCGTTGAGTCCCCAGTGACGGTGTATCAGTGGTAGTTCAAAAAGAGGCGGTGGCTGTATTACACGCACCGGAGGAGGCTTGTGTTTGACTTCACCCTCCTAGAGTCAGGTACAGTGCAAAGTGATGGGGATGGGCTAATTGGCTACTACTACATTAGGAAATTGATAAAAATGGGCAAAAAATGAATAAATTAAATTATAACAAAAAAAATTAATAGCCCCGTCATTTCTGCAAAAAAATAAAATAATTTTTAAAAAATGAAAAAAAAAAACATCCCTCAACCCACTCCAAACGCATCCAGATCTTAATTAAGGTCTCACAGACTAATTGATTTGGACAGCAGGACTTACTGTCAACTATGAAAGTTAATAAAAAACCATAAAAACAAATTTATTCAGACAGCAGCA
Organism: Crenuchus spilurus; assembly: GCA_036984385.1. NCBI lineage: Eukaryota > Metazoa > Chordata > Actinopteri > Characiformes > Crenuchidae > Crenuchus > Crenuchus spilurus. The sequence goes on from BRDA01084547.1 coordinate 27,470, forward strand.
GGGCTGGGAGAAGACTGATTTTGGATTACATTTTTCTATATTCATGAACACTGATATAGATTAGCTCAGGATTAAGTGAAAGATAATACATGGATGGATCTAGATCAGCACTTCCCACTCCTGAGGGGTTTTGTTTATAGATCCCGTGTCTAAAGTGAATACCGCAACGTTTAAGCTCTTGTTAATGTTTACAGTTTGAGGTAAATTGAATGGTGTCCCTCATCACATTGACTAGTCCTAGATAATATCTGGTTAGATGATGGTTGAGAGAAGTTTTAGTTTAGTATTTTGACAGAAATTAACAGAAACTATTGACACTATTCTAGTGTTTATTATCAACATTAGCCTTGCAGCTCAAAAAGAAGCAAAATTAGGACAGCAAACATGCCTTGACTACATCTGAGGTAAGCAGAAAATTGCCCATGGCCCACTTACTTCCTACTAGGTCAGACAGTATTTACAGCGTCTGTGGATGGAAAGAAAGGAATTGGTGCTTTATAAGATCACCCTGCTCTACAGCGTCTTCCCCATACCATCTGCAATGTGTGAGTGACTGTACTATAATAGACCCCCTGACACAGTAGGTTCAACCAAGCTTGTAATAACTCAGAGACGAGCAGTGATTTGAACTGTAGGAGAGCCTGCGCTTTGGCTAACACAGTGGTGAAGGCTTCTTCAAGTATTAAAATACAGAAATAAGCTTTCTTAGGAAGATGGAAGAACCATCTCTTTCACCCCAGTCCTAAAGACATAGGAATTAGACCTCTGACTTTATTCCATCCATGCCACAAACACACATACACACATGCCTGGACCAATGGGCTCCCCCATCATCTGTGCCACCATAGAGAAGATGGTTCAAGGGCACTTCAGCCATTTCCTGCTGGTCCAGAGGGTCCCAGACCTGCTTCTCTAACCTTTCAGCCATGGCTGCCTCTAAAACATTGTTCCTGGAGGTACAGCGATACCAGGCTGATGAGTGAAGTGGGTGGAGCAAGCTCCTTTCCCATCTCTCTGTTCTAAAAATCAATTTAATATACACTCGCTGGCCACTTCATACCTTGTATTTACCCTCATTGACCATACAGGTGCACTTTGTGGTTCTACAAGTGCAGACTGTAGTCCATCTGTTTCTTTTTTATACTTTGCTAGTCCTCTTTCACTCTGTTCTTCAATGATCAGGACCCCCACAGAACAGGTACTACTACTAGGGTGTTGATTCATTCTCAGCACTAGTGACACTGATGTGGTGGTGGTGTGTTAGTGTGTGTTGTGCTGGTACAAGTGGATCAGACACAGCAGAGCTGCTGGTGGTTATAAACACTACGTTAGCTCACTGTTCACTCTCTTAGATCTTGTTGGTCCATCTTGTAGATGTGACGTCAAAGACAGTAGCTCATCTGTTGCTGCAAAGCAGCTTTGCTCCAATCCAGTGTGACCAGCGCAACACACACTAACACACCACCACCACATCAGTGTCACTACAGTGCTGAGAATGATCCACCACCTAAATAAGAGCTGCTCTATGATGGTCATTGAAGAACAGCGTGAAGGATACAGAGAAACAGATGAACTACAGTCTGTAACTGTACCTACAGTAGAGTGAAGCTAAAATGGACAGTGATGAGTGTTTACTTAATGAAGTGGCCAGTGAGTCAACAGCCCCAAAAAGGAGATGTATCACATATTAAACTGATAAGAACAAATACAAATTCAGAGAAGAAAGCTAAACTGACTCTAAAACAAGAGTATTCATATTTAGAACTGCATTTAAAGTATTTCTCTGTAATTAACAACACCCTTCTAACTCCATGGCCTTTCACTGCAATTCACCAACAGCTGCTAATTCTGGGCCAGTCCTCCAAGGCTCAGGACAGGCTTTAGTTCTGTCAGAGGGATGTGGAGTAAATTAAACCAGTTTGAGTGTTCGATTCAGGGATTCTAACGCTGACAATATAACACCACTGTCGCGTTTAGTTCACACAGATTTTCTTGCCTCAGCTCTTGCATATAACAGCATTCATCTTAATAGGATTTGAAAGCATCTGCTGAAAGTCATTCAATCCCCATAACTCCTACATGTGAGCTCAGCTTAGGCTTTCACTGTTACTATGTGGGATGTGTTAGCTTCATAAAAACTTGTTTTCAGAGTATAGAGAAAGGTGCAAAATGGCAAGAGTGCATATTTCTTTTAGGATTCTTCAGACCTTAAAATTTACAGTTAACAAAATAAAGGACTACCCCAGAAATCTTACGAGTACTGTGTATGTATTTGTATGTATATATACTGTGTACTGTGTATGTATATATACTGTGTATGTGTATGTATTTCTCATGTTTTTACACATGAGAAAGACTCAAATGAATCAAATAGAATATACAGTGGTAACCCTACTTACGAGTTTAATCCGTGCAGGAGCCGAGCTCGTTAGCTGGTTTGCTCGTTAGCTGGACGCATTTTCCCCATTAAAAATACATGTAAAACTGATTAATCCGTGTCAGCCGGCCAATATACAGTATACTTTAATATGCTAAATAATGTGTTTATATGGGTTTTTTAAAACATAAATGAGACGACGACGGTGCTCGTGTAGGCTGGCGGCTAAGGAGGACAGGAGGACGGGCGTATGTGTATGGCATGGTTACACTTATCATATGAAAAGTAAAAGTAAAATGTATCTAACTTTCTTGTTCACTACCTTTTGCTACCTTAGCGTCGCTTTCAACAAGCACTTTCACTTTTACTGGACAGCAGTCAAAGGTATTGACTGACCTCTTCTTCTACGCTAGCATCTAGGAGATACTACAACCGCAGCGCCCCTAGCGGTTGGCATAATTAAACAAATTTACGCTACTCGTTACTTGAAATTTAATTCGTTACCTGGAACAAAAATATTCAGAGATCTCAACTCGTTACCTGGAATACTCGTTAGTGGGGATGCTTGTAAGTAGGGGTACCACTGTATAGCATACACAGGACCAGTTAAAAGTTTGGACACGCCTTCTTATTCAATGTTTTCATTTTGTCTTTTTTCTACATTGTAAATTAATACTATCATCCAGACTATGAAGTAACACATAAAGAATCATGTAATAAACTTAAAAGTGTTAAACAAACCAAAATATGTTTTAGATTTTTCAAAATAGACGCACAACTGGTGTCTCAAACACATTAAGAGGCAATAAATGCAAGTCATGAACTCTTGACAAGACACAGCTGTTAACTGAAAGCCATTCCAGGTGACTACCTCATAAAGCTGACTGAGAAAATGCCAAGAAAGCTGCATAAGCAAGAGGTGCCTACTGTGAAGAATGTCAAATATAAACATATTCTGGTTTGTTTACTTGTTTGTTTACTAAATAATTACAGATGTGTTTATTCATAGTTTGGATGACTTTAGTATTAATCTACAATGCAGAACGTTTTAAATCATGAAAAACCACTGAATGTCCAAACTTTTGAATGGTACTGTGTATACAGGTATGTACTGTGTGTTGGTTTGAATTTACGTGTGACAGACAGTTACTGTTTATATACAGTATATAATTATGTGTATGTGTACTTGTGTAACGGACAGACAGACATATATACAGTATATGATTAATCAAAAAAAGTGTGTGTCTGTATGTGTGCGACAGTAACAGGCATGCATACATTTCATTATATATACAGTATATGTACCATGTATGATTAATCGAAATGTAAATGTTAACTTTTTTAACAGCAAATTATACAGTCACATTATGACTAATTCTCATGTACTTCACTTGTCTCTAGCCTTAGGGTGCCTGGGGACCAGTGGCAAACCTCCATTTAATGTCTTCATGGCTAGGAATCACACACGTGACTATGAATTTAGCTAAGAGTGCCTATTTAATATTCACTGCATATATTCTCAGCTTAATTATATGTGATAAATGAGTCTCATTGCTTGTTTTACTAATGAATATGTATTTATGATGCCAACATTATTCCAACTATGAAGTGATTTCCCTTTCTCATATACATTTCCTGCTATCCATTAAGGGGAAATGCACAGTTACATTCATAAAATTGTGTTATTTTATGGCTGTGGCTAGCGGCTTTCATTTCTGTGAGTGGGCTTACACTGGATCTGTAAAGCGTCTATAGCAAAGTAACAATCAGCTAAAGCTGATTAGGCCAATAATCATAAACATAACCAACAATCAATCTCCATGGATGCCTTTATTACCCAACACCAACATTAGAGCTTGAGTATTGCTTTTTTGAAGCTATTGCTAGTTCCATTAAGTACTATTACATGCATGGTGCAGTTCATTTTATGCTATTCCCAAAAGTTTGTTCCACCATGTTGGGTTATGTTTATTATTGAATGGCACAAATCAAAGTTGAATGGAGCAATCGTACTGTGTCAAAAAGGCAGTTAATGCATCGCTACATGAAGTCAGAGTGGTGCCAAGCTTAAGTCCTAGCCATCCAAAGCTCTGTATTCTTTCGCCTGATTACCTCTCTCTCTGGGCCTGTGGTTTGGATATTGCTTCCACTGTCTGCATTCCCTGGCTTCCCTGTGACTCTTTGGCCTGATAGCTGCAGAATCCACTTTGCTATTACGCTTGTGATGCTAAAGCACTTTGTTCTGAATATTTGGGCTATAATGCGCTGGAACTTTGCCTTCCCTCGGTCCCTGCTTAGGCCTAAAGTTGGTGGAATTATTGAACAGCTGCTTTTAAAAAGGATTCCCAAACTCATATTCATGTCACATCTCGGAATTAGGCCTGTCCTTCCTTTCTGATATTATACAGTTAAGCTCTTAAAAGTTTACAATGTTCTCAATTATTTAACAGCACTATAGTGGAAAATAACAATGATATCAGCCTCCTAAATAGTCTGCCATCTGTTGCTTACATTCAGAGATTCATATACATATAAGATACATTATAGGTATACAAAACTCATGATGATTTTTTGTCCAAATCTGGGTGTTGGAATTCAGGAGTTAAACCAGAACTCCATGAAGATTACAGTTGACTGGCTAAAGTTGTGGTAGATTGGGTTCAAAAAAGAAATGGTGTCTAAACATTCACATAAGATTTGGGCCATATGTAGCCTAGAGTTGAAATACCAAAAACAAACCTTAAAAATGACTGCTGGGCCCCGACGCCTACACTATGACCAGAGGATCGCAAGTTTGAATCCCGGTCATGCAGTTTGCCATCAATAGTTGGGGCCCAAGAGAGAAAACATTGGCAGTGCGCTCTCTGGGTGGGTAGATGGCGCTCTCTCCCTATCACTTTCACATCGCAATGTCCGCTGGCTCAGGCGTCCACTGATTGGACCATTCAGAGCTGGAATTCCTCCAAGCGTGTTGGCTCCCCAGTGACGGTGTGTCGGCGGTAGTTCAAAAAAAGGCGGTGACCTCATCACACACAGTGGAGGAGGCCTGTGCTTGTCTTCACCCTCCTGGAGTCAGAGACATTGCAAAAGTCATGGTGAGAGTCCTAATTGATGGGATGGGCTAATTGGCTACTACCACATTGGGAAAGGGATAAAAATTGGCAGCAAAAAAGAAGACTGCTAAAACCAGGAAAGTCCTTCAATACCCTAATTATTGCCATCACTGACCTGTGAATGTGTTAACAGGGCCACGTTTGGTCCAGAATTGTCTGGAATCTAGAAAGAGAATTCTTTTTTTCTATGATACATAGAAATGGAGGTATCCTATGAAAGATGCCTTTAGATTAAAGATTTGGCTTCAAATTAGCCATGTTCCATATTTTCAGGCAAAAGATGTTGAAATGTTGATTTTTGGTTACAATCCTTTACTGATCATTTAATTTGTCCCAAACAAACAGAACTGAGCAACGTTTTGTGACAGATATCTGAGTTGTCAGATAATCCTACATAATGTCCCTTTAGTGCTGTGCAGCCTGAAAAACATTTCTGTGACTAAACAAAAAGTGCCAATTTTCATCAGCAGTAAATTGTAAGCATGTGTTATTGTACTACAAATCAGTAAACATATTTCCTGCTCATTTGAAAGGTTCTTTTACCGAAAATTAAACAACAGTGTGCATTTATTTAATGTGGCTGCTGTATAAAAGTAATAAAATTTGGCTAAGAA
>BRDA01084548.1:0-13704 GCA_036984385.1 Crenuchus spilurus
GGAGATGTACAGTGCTGCAGGCTATGTTGGCACAATCTTCCTGGGAATAATCTTTTAATGTGCCCCTGCATTTGCATTGAGTGGGGGAACTGCTCACCTATAGCACGGGCTACATCAGGGCTCTATGCTTGGTCCAGTGCCTTTAGGGCAGTTTCTGTTGTTATCTGTCTGTGTCAGGACACCACTATCAGTATAATCCTGTCCATGCTTTCCCACATGGACTCGGCAAACTATGCTGAAGTACATGCTTTGGCACTGTTGTCCAACATTGTGGCTTTTATGTCCAACCGTGCTTATTTGTCAGTTATTTAATGCAGTGTGGATTTCTTGCCGAGCTGGTCTTGTGGTCTGCAAACCACGTAACAGAAACCCAGTGGAAATGTGATGGACTTGTTCGATCAGCATCAAAGCTCGAGCAGTTAGGAAACTGCCAGCTATGTCCGCTTAATTTTGTGCAAGTGCCACATATTGTTTTGCTCATGCCACTGGGCTACATAAATGTATTGATTTATATATATATATATGTTCCATATAGAAACAGGAACACTGCTGTGGACTCAATACAACAGCATCAATAATAATAATAATAATAATAATAATAATAATAATAATAATAATAATACATTTTAACAAGCCTCTACTACATGAATAAATACAATCAATATCAATACGGAACCCGTTTTGGTGCAACATAGAACCCTTTTTTAGGAATTCCATATAGAATCATATGAGAAGGTTCTATGTAGAACCCTTCATGGTGCTATTAAGAACAAAGTTTTGTACAAATGTATTTCAATGCATTTAAATCTTCACCTTAATGAAGCTAAAGAATCTTTTACTGTGATGCAAAGAGGGTTCTTATACAGTTCTCTATATAGAACCTTTGCTTTTACCGAAGAACCCTTTTTAAGAGTGTTGACAGGCATATATAGTGATGATCGTTAGGCTTTAGGCCACTAGGAGGCAGAGAGAGAGAAAGAGAGAGACCATGTTGACACCTCGCTGGCCCTGTTAATCTGATCTTTGAGTGATGGTTGCGAGTTTGAAAGGCACTTTGTCCAATTAGAACTGTGCAGCAAATTTCCACCTGGCCCTGACAGAGATGAAGTGGCTCTTTGAGAAGATCCAGTGGCATCTAGCCAGGTAAAAAAGAAGCCCACAACAGAGCTTCTGATCCACCCGGCAATTAATGAGCCTCCCAAGCACTCATCCCCCTAAATGCAAATTGACATGATAATGAGTATTCTCTCTATCAATTAATGGCCAGGACTGTCGTTTACCTCTGTGTTCATTTTTAAAGGAGTGCACATTTCGGACAAACTGCCACCCACGGCACAGACCGGTCAATCAATGTCACGCTGGACGAAGTTGCGCCGCAAATGTACTCCCATTGATACGAATGACAGATGTGCCCAATAAATGGCCTGGCACGTCGTAATTTCAGAGCCCCCACCTTCTCTGAAGTGCTCCTGCACTCTGAACTGGAGGTATAATTTTAACCATATGAATGAGAAAAGTCAGGCTCCTTCCACTTATTCCCTCCACTTCTCAGCGGAGGGCCATTATGCTAACCGAGCGTACAAATCGCAGTGCTCGGCATCCTTCCCGCAAAGCGAAGAGGCAAAAATTTCTTTACCAAATTCAGCTTGAAACAGATCTCAGTAAATAAGAATAAGGAAGCAGCAGGAATATGTAATAAAGTTCATTCCTTAACAGGCACTGAGCCAAAGTCCATCATTTGAAAGACAAATTTGCCAGTGCCCCCGAGTTGATGCCTATCAAACGTATTCAAATTTAATTTCAAATTACAGATCAAGGCAAAATAAAACCTCCCTGAGCTGACACAGTGGTTTCAGAAACGACTAACTACTCAGAAATCAGTGATCAGCTTTTAAAACTGATGACATTTACTGTAAAAATACACAGCATTTCAGTTCAGATTGTGGCACATGTGAAATGAAGGTGGTTTCAATACATTCATGACTAATTTCATGCTAATTTTAAGACCCTCTTGAAGGAATGATTTCATCTTCCAAACCCACGAACATTAACTTCCATCTTCCTATTTCTGCATGTCTATTTCTGTCTGTCACGTAAAAATAGGGTTTTAATAACCTGACACTGGGTTAATTATTGCATCTCAGCCGCCACATTATGAAAATAAAGTGGTAAAACACTGATAGATAAGGCAGATAAACTTTTTTGCCTAGAGATGTGGACATGATTGGTGTGCCAAATATGACATAGAGGGTCTTCCTCTCCGTCACTGCCAACACTATGGAACGACCTTCTGAGAGATGCCTATATCACTGCCATGTCATTTCCATCCCATTCCTATCCATCTACATATGCAGCCATTAACTGTCCATTAGACAAAAATAATCTGTTTCAGTTGCTAACATATTACTTGATGGTGGTGGTGGGGGGTGATATTGGTAGTAATGATGAAGGAGAGCTATTTATGAGTTTTAATACCCGCCTGAAGAGTGACGTGAGGTGTAGTTTCTTCTATTACTAAATAACAGCTTTGCTTTGTTATTATAGGACAAAACCTCTATGTGTCATCTTATTTTGTCACATAGGGAAATGATTAGTATTACATGTTTAGAGTTGGGACGATCCATATGCCCAGTCTACTTCATAGTACGACTTTATCCTCAACCCTCTGGAGGGTATTTTACAGTAGACACTCTGATGTAGTCTGAAATGCCTTCACTTTTTTACAAATTACACCCATCTCAAATTATTTTTGATCAGCACAAACTCAGCAACAACGGTGTCAACACAGTACCAGTTTCATAAATCTATATTTTATAAATGTGTCATAAATCTAAATCTATAAATCTATATACACTCTATGTTTATAGAGACCAAATGGGTGCTTTCACACATTCTTAAGCTGCTAATCCTCCAATGGCATGTCCAGAATTACCATGTCTTTATCATATGAATGGCAGATCGCGTGAATGGGTAGGAAAAAAGTGCCGCACTCTGACACGTGATGAAAAATGTGTCTCTGCTTATGCTCCTCTCACAAATACCTAAAAATATATTTTGACTCAACCTATATATATATATATATATTGTTTCTAGGATAAAATCTCACAGTTATATAAGTGTTTTTGTGGAATTTCAGTTTTGTCTTGACTTCAGAGGGCTAATTGCTGTTTCTACACATAGAAGTTATACACAGAGCTTTAAGCTTTATTTAATCACAGCTTTATTACATAAAACATTCTGGTGTTTAACACATGATCCTATTTGTCCCAATACAATTCAATAAACTTCAGTCTGAACTCAGCTGATAACTCCCAATTCTATTGTTCTTATACATTGTAATTAGTACAATGTGATATTAACAGTAATACTTCATAAATATCTTTCACTGCCTCACAGTTACAGTGAAGGTCAATAAGGATACTAAGTCCTAGGACAAAAACCTCATCCCCTTACAAGAACCGTAACATATTTAAATAAGAATGAACTAATGGATTCCCATCTAGTGTGATTCAACATGATTAATACTTATGGGTATTGTTTAACCGCTGTGGTCCACTACTCCACTGTAATTGGCAAAAACGTACAAGAACAGGCCCTCCAATATTAATAATTAGTTTGGCTAAATCATCATAAGGAAGGAAAACGTGTCCGAGCTCAGACGATTTTAATCAAAGACTCAAAATAGCAGCTGATTGTAATCTGCAGGCCGAAGTCACAGAGGGTGTTTGAAGAATGCGAAGTGCTTGGCTCTGAAACTAATTTGATTAAGAGTCTGCTGTACTACACCTGAAGGGACAAGATCTGAGTCTCTTACTTTATATTATTTATGAGATGATGTTGTGCTTGTTAATCAAATATATTAAAAAATGACACAAATGACTTATCTTTGTAATCAGCCAAACTTTGTTATGGGAATCGGGATGAATTTAAAGAGAGAACGAGGTCAAGCACCTACTTATCATTGTCAAAACAAAAATTAACACAGGTCAGATCTTTATTCTTTACCCAGCTGAAGACATGGAAATGATATGCAAGGAAAGCATCTGGGCTGAGAATTCATTTTAATACAAAAAGCATGGATGTCTGTTGCTGTTTTGGGTAAAACTGTAATCCAATCATGCAAACATTGAATCGCAGTGATTATATACATAAATTATACACCAGGCAGCATGACTGTGACATATCAATATGGAAAGACAAATACATATCCACATACTCAGAGACTGGCTAAATCTGAATTTTGGCCTATCCAGATTGTATCCAGATTGATTTTTGCTACTCTGGACATTCAAAAACGACATGAAATTTGATTTTTGTAAATCTGATCTAATTTGGGGGTGGTTTGAAATCCGATTATAATCAGACATGCACAGACCCGTCCCAATCCGGATGCTTTGAATGCTCAAATCGGATTTCGAAGTGCCTTTCACATAATTCACAACGCGACAAAGAACAACACATCAAACTCAGAGAGACAGATTCAAGAAGTGAGTCTTAAATTGCCAGGTCACAAAAAACTCTCCAGCCCATTGTCTGACAGAAAGCCACACTACATGAACTTAAAACTAACCCAAAATCTAAAGAGTCTAACCACAGACGTTTGAGGAAGTTATAATCCCTTTTATTACTATTAAATTAGTTTTTAGTCTTACTCTAATCTTGCATTAGAATGGCATCTCTAATACTACTATTTTTCTATTGTGTGACTATAAGTTTTTGGTTTTGGACAGCCAAGACTCCACCAACTCTGAAATGTTAAACATGAGTGCGTTAAAATAAATACCGCAATTACGCAGGAAAAATGCCAACCTGGCAACACTGAAGCCTCGTCACCAGCATGGATGTAGTTACTGATGTCTGCACTGTTACCACAGAAACCCAAACAGTCAGAATTGTGATTGACAGACAAATCAGATTTGATCTCTTATTAATAACAGTGTGAACAGTCATCTCAGCAGATCTGATTTGAGAAACCTAAGAAAAGCCTAAGAAAGCACAAAGTCTACTGCAGGAACTGGCCTAGATTTTCACGGCCCTTCTGTGTTTCCAAACTTGCTTTTATGAGCATGGTGAACACACCTTATAAAAGAACATTTTACATTTTAAGATGAAAAGCAGACAACATCACACCACCTCTGGCCAATGGAAACAAACACTTATTTTCAGACGGACTCGGTGGACGTTCTTGCTGGAATTGCTTTAGGACTATTCTGAGGCCAATTTCCTCTCAGCTTTAACCAGCGAAAGGAACAACACAAAGCCGAGGCTGCTCCGGGTTCAAAACTGAGCTTGCCTTTCGACCACCACACCCACATGGTGTATTAAAGCAGCAAGTGGCATTGACACTTTGCACTTAACTTTTCATTTTCTGACCACAAGTCATCAGAAATGCAGGGTGAACAGTTGTGCCTCTACTGAAACTATTCATTGTGAAGTTGCTGAGGAGAATAACAGTCTTTAAAGGACTCTGGGGGTGAGCGATGCACAAATACCAGAGATTTTACAATGTTACCTCTCACTGTTTCACACACACGCATCACGCAACTTTGAGGAAATGCAAGCAGGTTATTCTTGCTGGAGTGCGAGCAACTTCTTGGACAACTCCCACAAATGAAGTGATCAGATTTCACTCTTTGTGAAATACACACCCTAAGCTAATCTGTCACTGATAGCAGGAAAAATGTGATTTTAGTGCCTTTGTTGCAAGCATCGTGCACTTGAGCTCTTGAGCAAGAGCTTGACATTCCCTCTCTGTAGGACCTGTAAGTGTCCGGCTTTGGAAATTCCATCAAGTGATCATTTAGACCCAACTCATCACCTACCTCCTCCCTTGAGACCTCTCAGGAGAGGCCTATTTCGCAGCCATGCTCTTCAGAGCTGTGCCTTCCATTGCGCCACAGGCCTAGCTGGGTCACAGCAGACGCACAACAGTAAATTTAGACTCTTTTAAGCACTCCCATAATACAAGTGGAGTACATTCATTCATTACTATTTAAACCATCTATCTCAGATATTAACTTCTGTAAATGGGACATAGATCTGAGAGGTGCCCTGTCACTGGAGATCTCGCATCAAAATCTGGTGCCCGTCACCAGCTGAGGGGCTCCTTTGCCAGCCCCAGTTGCGCCACTGGTGGCTTGCACTCCAAAATAAGCTGTCCCAGCAGGGCACAACTTTCAAATATAGTTCAAAGAGGCTAAACTTTGCCTAATCTGGACACCATAACATGAATCATATACTGACAAACGAGTTAGTAAATATAGGCCACGTTTCCGCTAAACTTTATTTAAATCACCAAACACACTTTCCTGAAAAGCACTTGTATAAGATATATAAGACAGATTTCTTCAGGTATTTGCTACACTGTATGAGGTAGTTTAATTCACAATGAGCAGAAAATGACTAGGGCTAGCAGCAATATTTGCATTTAAAATTGCATTAAGGAAACTTAATGTAACAGTAGTAGATTGTGATATGATGCACTGTCAACAGGAATATACACAAAATTGTATTCTGAAATATAATGGAGTAATCTTTGCAGTGAATTCAGATTTTAAACTACAAATACTGGGGAAAACATGAGAAATAGTAGTTGTCTTGCTACATGACCCACATTCTGTAAGCTCAGAAGTCCTGACATTTTCCTTTAGAATTTGCTGGTATACTTTGGAATTCATTTGTCTATCAAATGACGGCAAACCATCCTGGCCCAGATGCAGCAAAACAGTTTGAAGCCATGATACTACCACCGCCATGTTTCACAGATGGGATAATGTGTTTGCTGGAATTTCTCCATTTCTCCAAATATAACACTTCTCATTTAACATAAACATTTATTTTGGTCTGATCTGTATACAAAACATAGTTGCAATAGCATTCTGGCTTGTCCATGTGACTGTAACAAACTGCAGATGGGTAGAAATGTTCTTTTTGTATAGCAACTGCTATCTCCTTGCAACCCTGCCATGCACACCATGTTCTTCTGACAGTGGATTCATGAAGTTACTTTGGGTTCCTTTGTGACCTCACAAACACTTCCACAATCATGTGTTGTGAAGTGCAGACTTTGCGAGATCCCTGTTCTTTAAATAAAACAGTGCACCCATTCCCACCTGTTCGTCATCCCATTGATTGAAAGCACCTGACTCTAATTTCACCACTAAAACTTCACATTCTTTTTCGTGCACAGACATGTAATATTGGTTTTGTTTGTTTGATTTGGTTCTCTTTATGTTTAGGACAATCTCATGACGTTTTAGGCCACATTTATGCGGATACATAGCAATATAGGAAAGATTAACAAGCTTACAGATTGCTTGCCAACAATCCAAAGCTGAGAGTTGCAAATAATATGCAAGTGAACAGTAAGCTCTAAAGCAAAATGAACCTAATGATGCAGAGACTTTGGGCCATGAACTTTTAGAAAAACAGTCAGGGTCTGAAGGCAAGCCTAAATCAACATTGGATGAATGCAAAACCTAGGAAGGAATGGGCATATATTGCTATGTGGTCTGTGTAACTTTGCAGCTGTACAGCAGTTCATATTCAGCAGTAAATGTTTAATATGAAATATAAAATCATTCAGCAGACAAGCAGACTACTTTGCATGTACTGCATTGCATGAAATTTGTGCTATCTTATGGATACACTGCAGCCTATCTGCAGCACAAAGGTGCAGAGTTTAAAGGTTGTGTAACAGGTGACTTTACATTCTCAAGTGGACTTTGAATTGTGCTTTAGTAATGATTTCATGTTAAAGGGTCCAGGAAGCTTTCTGACCTGCTTTGACACATTGACTGTTCTATGCTGTGTTTGTCTAGCATAGAACATGCTGGTTCTAGCTACTTTCAAATCAATACCTCAACTTTCAAAGCTAAATTCTGTATTAGAAGAATTCTTCTGGATATTAACCATGAGCACTTTTACAGAGTACACACAGAATGCTTTAATAACCTTTAAGTAAACACGTTACACACATCAAGGTGCAACACCTCACTCCTCAAAGACCAGCGAGGGAAAGAAATTCTCCTTATGTCAATAGGTGGCCTCAGGGCTGGACTTGCAATCTGGGCGTTCAGGAAAAGTTTAGAAGCTAAGGTGCTCCTCGGATTGATCAAAAAAAGCTGCAACCTCATCAACCAAGCCCTGTGTTGCAGCCATCCAATATATTGGATGGTCAATAACACTGGCTGACACTGAAGTCCTGTGGATTTATTGGTAATAGTAAAATTCCATCTGTGACACTGTTGGGATTGGGGGGGGGGGGGTGTTCATTTCATTTCAGTCTTTACTAGGGGTACCAACATGGAACAGTGAATTAATTGGATTTTAAGTATTTACTCTTTAGTTTAGATTGACTTAAACTCATTTTTCAATGTTTTTACTACATCTCCATCGTGCAGTTAAACTACTGAGACACTGGACAGACGTTGCTGTCTGTAGTAAAGTTGAAAACTGTCATGCTAAGATGTTTTATCAGGTGACTTGTATAAAGATGCTGAAGTACCTCCTCTTGATGTTTTTGTTGACTTGCGGTCTGCTTTGCTTGGGTTTCCATTACTGGTAGTGAAAAAGTTCCAAATCAATGTCTTTTTGGCTTTTGTGCTCACAAATGAACTATTGTTATTCACGTGGTATCAAATATTGGTATCAGAGCATTGTTTTGGGAGTATGGGAAACCAGCACCGTATCAGGCATATACCTGATAACAGTATCGGTATCGATGCATCACTAGTTTTTACAGACTAGTTTTACGTTTGCTAATATTACAGGCAAACGGAAAATAAGAATAAAACTTCAGACTCAGGATTCCAGGGATTTGGGCCTCTCTGGAAGTTTGGGAGTCTGAGGGTTTTGCTAAGCTCTATGCAGCACTGATTGATGCTGCCCTTTACCTCTGATCTAAAACCAGGTGTTAGGTTTCTCTAATAATACATACGATTAGGACATCGGTCAGAGAAGCTGATCCTGGATCAGTCTAGAAGGGTGACTTCTTCTCATAGCCTGCTCAGGCACACAGGGAAAATCTAATCCCTGGTATTTGAGAATGTCACCGGCTTTTTGAAACAGGGCTGTCAGATAGAGTAGCGTGAGCAGCGTGCCAGCTCCAGGCTTTTGGAAGGCTTTTGTGCAGAAACCTTGTTTAGAGACCTCCGCTCCCTTACGCCCCATCCGTCTTCTGTCAGCACTGGGTAAACATGCGCCGCCACTCCTGCCCACAGCGCTCCGAGTAAAATAGCACTGGCTGTGGTGGTGAGAGTCCACTTTAAGAAGCCAGACATTGGAGCCTGTAACACTTTGGGTTTCCTTCTGCAGAACATCACTGACCGGCCAACAAAAACAACCGCTCCAGTCAGACTACTATGTTAAGAGGTGTCTGGTGTTTTAATGTGTGCATAGCTACATGGTGGCATGTGGCCATGGTGCTGGTTAGAAAAAGGATGGATGTTTATCTCAAGATATTGAAGCTACTTAAACGATTTCAAGTCAAGAACTGGTGTTACGGGATATCATCTATTGAGCTAATTGTAGGGTTCATATGAGAGGGCACAGCTTGGTTCGCTATCTCCCCTGCTGGGGGGAGTCAATCAGCACACCACCAGGTGACAGATTTCACCACAGCACAGTAACACTATGAAAGAGAGAGCAAAATATTGTTGTCTGACATGCCAACTAATAAGTAATTATAGCCTAGGCCTTCACAGATGGCAGACCCCACAGTGGTGCCACTGTATTTCACTTGCAGGGGAAACAGCCTACTCTCTACTCAGTGTGGATAAGTCAGAACAAGTGTCCTCCAGAGATCTGAAATACACCTGGCAGATTTAAAGTCCTATGCTTGGGACTCTAACACTAATGTTATGTCTAGATATGTAAAGTGTTTAATACAGAGGTGAGCCTAACCAATGGGGATCCCTGGGCTTACAAAATACATTATAGTCCACACTCCCTTATTCATAATCTCTTACCACACTGGTAAGCAATCTGGGATGGTATCCAATTTCAAAAGTTTGTGTTTTAACAAAAGCAGTGCATCATTACTCAGAGATTCAAAAACACACTACTACAGGAGTGCTATCTATACTATTTACTTACACTGTGGAAGCACCAAATTTTTGGTAACGTTTTTAATGACACTATTACCTAACCAACAAAACACAGACAAACTACAATCACAGCCTTTACTAAACTGCACTTGTTATAGTGAATCCAGAATACAGCCCCTTAGCTTTGTGTTTGTGTTCGACGGCTGCAGTGTTAGGGACCGTCTCACAATTACCAGAAGAAATGTGAAGTGTTTCAGTGTCTGTAGCCAATGACACTCACATTAAACACACAAAACATCCATGTGACTTACAGCATTCATTTTAGACATTTTCATCATTTTAGTAAATATTAGTAATAATGTAACATACATGCATCTTCATACATATTCATATATTATTGTCTTTGTTTTCTATACAAATATAAAAGAATTATCAATGAAACTCATGTTATTAAACCTAATGATGTCAAACCAGCTTATTAACATACAGACATTCATTCCTGACTCACTACAAGACTTATTTTGGGAAATAGTTGAGGTACTAATTTTATGATAATTTATAGAAATGTTTCATTTGTGTGTATCCCTAACTTACACTGTGGACAAATTATCTTTTCTTTTTTCTGGATAGAAGGTAACATTTAATCCACTGTGATACAAAAATGCTGCCAGTTGCATTCCCCCATGGCACAGCTCAGATTCAATCTAAGCCCCAGGGCACCTTCATAGACAGTGTTTGTCACTGTTCAGAAGTCCTTCATCAAACACAGAGGTCAGTGAGGAAGGTGTTGGGTGTTGGAAGGAGAGGACTTTTCATGCACAATGACATGTCAATTTGATATTAATTCACTGTTAAATGTTGTAATTAATGTGACAATTAATCAAAACCAACACACTGAATCTTGCCCATGTTGACTGTTATTTTTAAATTATTATTTATTATTATTATTATTATTATTATTATTATTATTATTATTATTACTCCATTAAAACTTTCCCCAGTGTGTGTTCATGTACTGTCCCCTTAAAACATTACTCTGTGTGTAACCTTCACCGAACGAGGGAGAAACATGGAAAACTCAAACACTGAGCCAAGTGAGCAACTTGTACCAAAGTAAAACACTGTGTCTGCAAAGATTAGTGAAGATAACAGTGAACAAGCAGAACAAAATGTATACAAAAATATCATTAATTCATCAGAATTGAGGTAATATGTTCAATTATTCATGACATTGCTTTGAGGTCATATCGCCCACCTCTAGTCACAGTTATGCAGACTTGACTATGAGTACACAACATAGGTTAAGTCAAAATATGATGTCCAATGTGAGCAGGTGTAATATTTATTTATTAAATCTAATATTTTCAAATAATTGCAAATAAAATGCAGTTCTATTTCAAGCTGCTCTAACACTACGAAATCAGCCATAACATTTGTAATGGAAAAGGGTCAAGACCTTCAACAGGACCAGAGCTCCACGGTTGTACACAAAGTCAGAGGAGCGCTCACCATTAATCACACCATTAATATTGATTATTTCCTAACTTTTTTTTCCTCAGTAGCTGGAGGCTACCATAATGATACCTCCTCTAATGATTTCAGCAGCCTGCCTCTGATACCTTACAAGAGTCTGAAACACACTCTTAATACTTCACGAGGGTGGCTGCTCTGGGTTAATATGAGTTTTTGCCATTTAGAACATAAAGAAGTACACGACTCCTATTAATATCTATTCAAACGATTGGCATAACATTATTAATTGATTTTTAAATAAATATATAATGGCCTGTTAATTAATATTATGACCTAAAAATGGAGGAAAGGCCTGCTTGTGCAAAACTAACAATTGAGAATTTGTTGTTCAGCCATTTTTCCCCAGTTGCTGGTTTCTGTGGATAAACTTAAGAGCAGTGTTTGGACTGTGCACTGTAATTAAAGAATGCTTCAAATGTTTGAAACAAACAGCAAAGCCACACTGGTCTGATTGTTTGGCTGTTTTGTGTAGATGGGTGCCACGAAATTAATTTATATGTACAACGATCAGATTCCTGAGGTTGTCATATGAGTTCTCAAAGTGATATATATCTGATCCAACAGTGTGAAGTTTCACTCTGTATGCAAATGAAATGCACGTATCAAATATGTCCATAAAAGGTTCCATTGCAGGCACAGATGTAGAAAAACAATATTCAAACAGCATTTATATGATGATGATAAAAGTTTCTGTACTTTGTTTACCATTTTACTATCACCACAAACGTCTGTAAGACCATTTTCCAGTTTACGTAATAAAAGAAGATACATTTCTACACTGGAGCTGCTATGCTGTCTTTGTTAACAGTGACACTGAGAGAGTAGAAGACGATCATAAACAGACTGTACAACCAGCTGGTATTAGTGGATAATTATTAGAAGAGACTTTTATTTACTGGTCTTAGATGTTATTATGCAATTTGAAGAAAATATAACTTAATCTGTTGAACACTTCATAATATTCAGTCATTCTCAGTATGAGATTATGTCACCTTCACAGTAAAAATGGCCTAAAAAATGCCAACAAACACTGCTATAAGATATTGAATATATTTGTGTTTGAAACCTAGCAACATGGAAATTTCAGCATGTTCCAGCACTTTCACACATAGTGTAACACAAAATCACTTTATTAATCTCTGTACTTACATTTAATGTACATATGAGATATGAATATTACTAATATTTATTTTAAAGCTGCTTTCCCTGGATGTGGTGTTGTAAAGACTATCTATATTATCACTCAGCGTTATCTCTGTGATGGAATGCCAGTAAACACCTGTATGTAGTTGCTCAAAACTGAAACAGCCCTGAGCAGCCAACATTCTCACTCTCTCTCTTTCTCACTCTCTCTCATATGCACATGGTTACATAACAGAGCTGAGACGTCCTTTTTCCTGCCTTTCCCTTCCAGATGCACTTTCAGTCCTTTAGCAGTAAAGGGTGGGGATGAATATGGGTCAGCGGGTTAGGAGAGTCTCGTGGCCAGACTTCTTCATTAAAGAAAAAAAAGAGAATGTCTAACTCAAACTCTGCCTGAAATAAAGTTTAAGACGCCGTCATATACCTGCTATTACATAACCAGAGGGAGCCTGGAAACTACAGAGTCCAACAACGTCCCCTTTCAGGAGTGACAGACGTCGTGCCACAACAAAGAAATGCCCCCCTTTTTTTAGTGTTTTCAGAGGGGGCAAAAAAGTTGCGAGCGCACGCGCACGAGCGCGCTCTCGCGCTCCTCTGTTTATGGCAAGGTTACATAACCAGCTTACATTCCACCTTCACCATATCAGCGGCTAAATTTACCCTCACGCCGCTATAATGTTGGAAGCCGGGAGAGTGCGAGCCCCCCAACACAGACACCCCCCCCCCCGCCCTCCTCAAAAAAACTTTCACCCCTCGCTGCTCTACTTCTGTTTTTGCCCCCCTTTCGTGAGATCCTTTCTAGACGTTCGTGTCCATTTTCCGAGAGAACTCGGAGTTTTCCGACTTGAACTGGAGGCTGCCGAGGGAAGGGGAAGGGGGCGTGGCTTACGCGTGCCTCTACTGTCTCTACTGTAAAACACGAGCGAGCGGTGCTGCCTAGGCTCGCGACTGTGACCGTGTTTTTAAAGCCACTTGTGCTTCA
>BRDA01084549.1:7941-26211 GCA_036984385.1 Crenuchus spilurus
TCTGTCTGTCTCTCGCTCACTCTCTGACTGTCTGTCTCTCTCTCGATCTATCTGTGTGTGTGACTGTCTTTCTCTTATTTTCTGTCTGTCTGTCTGTCTGTCTGTCTCTCTCTCTCTCTCTCTCTTTCTGTGTGACTGTCTGTCTCTCTCTCTCTGTGATTATCTTCATCTCTCACCTTCTGTCTGTCACTCTCTCTCTCTCTCTCTCTCTCTCTCTCTCTCTCTCTCTTTCTGTGTGACTGTTTGTCTCTCTCTCTGACTGTCTGTCTCTCTCTCTCTCTCTCTTTCTGTGTGACTGTCTTTCTCTCTCTCTGACTGTCTGTCTGTCTGTCTGTCTCTCGCTCACTCTCTGACTGTCTGTCTCTCTCTCGATCTATCTGTGTGTGTGACTGTCTTTCTCTTATTTTCTGTCTGTTTGTCTGTCTGTCTCTCTCTCTCTTTCTCTCTGTGACTGTCTGTCTCTCTCTTTGTGTGACTGTCTCTCTCTGTGTGACTGTCTGTCTCTCTGTCTGTCTGTATGTGTCTGTGACTTTCTGTCTGCCTGTCTGTTTGTATCTGTCTGTGAGTTCTGTCTGTCTGTCTTTCCCTCTCTTTTTCTGTGACTGTCTGTCTCTCTCTCTGTCTGTGTTTGTCTCTCTCTGTGTCTCTTTCTTTGTGTGTGTGTGTGTGTGTGTGTGTGTGTATGTGGAATGCAGTTAGGCTTGTGAACTTTGTCCTCATTGGTTGTTTCTCAGGACACTCCCCTCATTGTTTGCATTGTGTTGATGTCATTTCTATGTTTGACACTGAAAGGTTTGTGGTAGGATTTTAAAGGAATGGCTCACACAGAAATCCTATTTGCACTATTCTCTACTTACGTTAATGTAGTCAATCAGCCCAGAGTCCGAATTTTAATACTGGAGCTATAAAACATGACCAGAGACTGGAGCTGTGTCAGCTGAGCAGGCCGTTCTTGGTGATTTTCTTTAAGAATTTTCAGAGCTGGATAAAATATGTGTTTCACACTTAAAACTCAAATATGTTTGATGTTACTGTTGCTATATTTGCTGTGCAGAGTAGAAAAGCTGAATTTGTAAAATCCATTGTGTTCACATTTCTAATATTTATGTTTTATGGTTTAAGGTTTATGTACACATCATCGCTGCTTAGGTAACACCTCTGACACACCCATCAAAGACAAAACTTCAAAGCCCAATGCACACCATTTGATTCTTCTGCAAAACATATCATTGAAACTGCAAACTATAGCAAATTAGCACACAAAGCAATGGTCACCTAAACAGTTACCATTAAATTAGAACTTTTCTCCAACTACATCAGACTACATCACAGACTATTCATTCTAATAGGAGTCAGCATTTTTTAATGGACCATTTTCTAATTCTTTTTATCCCCTAGAATTAAAACTGTGTACTCTGTTCTGATTGGCTGCCCTCAGAAAGCAATTCAAGCTGAAACACTTTATAAGTTTAACATAAAACTTTAGTAATGTAATGCCCTGCCCTGCGCCCAGTGAGGGGGTAGGGGACTAACCGCGACCCTGATAAGGATTAAGCGGGTGAAATGATGGATGGATGGATGGATGGATAAAACTTTAGTATTAAAGTGCTGTAGCCTGAATATGTGAATTTTTGTAAATATGTTGGATTTTGTGACATCACAAAAGCACTGAATTCAAAATAGGCTGTTTTTCCACTCATATGAGCTGGGCAATTAAAGATACAGGTTAAAGGGGCAGGGGCAGCTTTGACCTAAGGACTAGAGAATCAGGCTTGGGATCAAAAGGGTGGTGGTTTGATCCACTGAACTTGCCCTGATATGCCCTTGAGCAAGGCACCTAACCTCCAACTGCTCCCCAGGCTATACAGCCACTGCTCCAGGTATTTGTGTACTCACCTTTCCTATTGTGTGTATTTATTCTGGATGGGTTAAATGCAGAATTTCCCTACAGGGATTAACATATATCTTCTTCTTAACAATGTTTACACAGCTAACAGAGAACGTTCAGCAATGTTTGTAAAAAATTCCAGGAAAATTTGCCTGTAACAGAAATGATTCTGTAAACGCGTGAAATCATAATGGTTTGCATTACAATGTTTTTGTAACAATCCTCACAGACAAATATTAACATTATGGCAACATTTAACGTAACATCAGCCAGATGTTTTTATTGGTTCTGAATATTATGACACAGTAACACGCAAAAGCCAGGTTAAAAAGACGAGTTTTTTTCTGTGGGCGTGGCCAATATTTTAGCATACTGTAAGTGAGGTACTCAGTGTTGCAGCAAAGTTACTGGAACGTAAAAAGATGTTAAATAAAAACATTCTATAAACATCTGTAAAACTTGACAGATTTAACATTCTAAGAACAAAATTTGCAACATTTGTAACATTCAGAAAACGTTCTACTAACCAAAATTTCCTAGCTGGGAACATACTACTCACTCAAAATAGAAACAGTGTACAATTCAGTTTTCTATGATATGTCTGTGGTCTCGTATTTCTTTCTGTTTTAGGCATAATTCAGTTGTTAAGCTATCTCTCAGCTATCTCATATATCTCTAATAAATAATCTCAGCAAATGAGAATCAGGTGTTTGGAAAACATTATCATTCCAACCTCCTGTCAAATACAAGATAAACCAAACAGATGCATCCATTGACATGAGAACCATCTGATACAGCCCCTCCAATTCCATGTGAGATCAGCATGTATAACGTTTCCAACATTCGGGTCTGTCATTAGTGCATAAACAAGATAATGAAGAAATATTACGCAGGATTCCTCCTTCTCTTGTGGACGTTTACATCAAGCCAAACAGTCTAAAAAGAAGTTCAGACAGAAGGAAGGACTATAAAGTTGAAATGACAATATTGCACACTCAGCTCTTTCCACCACCAAACACATATGAGTGTAATTCTCAATAACTGCAGCTGAAAGACATACAGCATGATCTGCCCTGTGTTATTTATGCTGAGGTTTCCATCTGTCATTAATAGTACAAGAGCATGTGGAGAGGCCACAGGAATCTCACTAGCTCGTAATTCTCCATGCTTCCCTATGAAACAGCACAGAGATTAAAGGATCTGAAGGAATAGTCATTTGCAGGTGATGCTTTAGATTAATCAAATCTGACATGCAACAGTATAACTAAATTAGTTAGAAATGCTAAAGAATCTTAAGAAATAATAATGTACAGTAACAAATGCACTGTGGATATGTTCCCTGGATGTTCATATAAATGAATGTACTAGTGCAGAAAAAGATCTTTACATAAAAATGTTCTGTATTGTATTTTCCCCTGAACTCCACTTATGACACTATGTTCATTATGACATCCTGTCCATTATGACATTGTATCTAATTATGACATCATGTCCATTATGACATCGTGTCCATTATGACATTTTGTCCATTATGACGACCATTTTATCTCTTTATCTTTAAGAGCTGTGAGAGACTGGTGACATCACAAAATGCTGAATTCAAAACAAGCTGTTTTTGCAGCTTCAAGTTTCCATATCTGAGGACAGTCACAGCATGTTCTGAAACTTTAACATGTTTGTAAACTACATTAAAGCTTTTGATTTAAAAATGTAAGAAATTTTAGATTGAAATGGCCCCTTTAAAAAACTCAATTAAATATGAAACTGAATGCCATTAAAGTTCTACTGCTGTTGCTTAATTTCCAGCATGATGTGTAACAGCTGCATTCTCTGTGTTTTTCAAATGAGACACAATGCTAAGAAAGAACAATTATTTAGAAATAATAATGAACAAGCAGCAAAGTAATTGTGGATATGTTACCTGGATGTTCATGTAAGTTAATGTACTTGTGCAGAAAAAGACATTTACGCATACATTTTGTGTATTATTGTGTATAATTTCCCCTGAAATCCAATTATGGCTTTGTATCCAATTATGACATCATGTCCATTATGATATTGTGTCCATTATGACATTGTGTCCATTATGACAATCGTTTTCCGCCCTCTCGTTATCTTTTAGAGCTATGAAAGACTGATGACATCACAAAAATGCTGAATTCAAAACAGGCTGTTTTAAACTTTCCATATCTGAGGACAGACACAGCATTTTCTGAAACTTCAACATGTTTGTAAACTACATCAAAGTTATTGATTTAAAACTAATTATGCTTTGTTTGATATGGCCCCTTTAAAAGACTCAATTGAATTTGAAACTGAATGCCATTAAAGTTCTACTGCTGTTGCTTAATTTTCAGCATGATGTGTAACAGCTGCATTCTCTGTGTTTTTCAAATCAGACACAGTGACAGTCAGCTCAGTCTTTGCTTCACAGTCATCATTACTATGTACAGAGCAACAGCAAGGACTAATGAGCTCGAACACCAGCGCACCTATCGTGACTGCAGGTAATTGTTTACACACTGTTTTACTTGCATGATTGATTTGAAAGAGGCTGGGAACAATTGTGTTTGCACTCGTTTGTGCTCGCTATCTTCCCGAGTTTCCATCAATGAGACACCGAGGAGTTTCTGAAGCTTGCAATTAAACACAGTATAATTTTTTTAATGGAAATCAAAGTAGACAATTAACAGGAAGAGGGAAACGTGTCGGTGATTATGCGCAAATGAAAATATGAAACTTATTGTCTTGACTGCATTTGGAGGTAGAAATAAACACGTTTGGTGCAGCGATGCTGCTGTCTCTGTGTGTTAAGACAACATGGGGATAATTTGTCCCATGTATGACATTTCTCAATACAAAAGCCAAGGGAGGAGGCAAGATCAGAATAATATGGGACGTTCTAAGCACACACAGCCTTTAAATGTCAGCGTGTGTGTATGTGTATGCGGTAACAACCACCTACTTCATCAAAGTGTCTGGAAAACAGGTTACAGCACATTAACATGTTCACTTTAACAACAAACGAGAAGAACTTGCATCTGTACAGTGCATGCCTGGATAAATAATTGCTGTGTGACCTGCCCTCAGACTCATCCCCTCGTGACTGTGTCTAGAAAGTGTCAAGTGTCTGGGTGTCTTTGCATGACCATCCTATGCAAGGTTTTCCCTCCATGGCTCTCAAACTGATATAATGAAAGAATAGATCTGAAATGAGACTGACAAAAGGTACCTTGGAGAATCCCCAGTGCCTACAGCAAAATTGGCGAAAAAGAGAGCAAAAAAAAGCTTGATGGAGTTCTGTTTCCAGAGGGAAAGAAGGGTAGAATCTCGCACATCCCTGAGATGAGACCTATTCCCTCTCTTTCTGTACTCGATCGGCCCTCTGCTGCTTTGACCTTGTGACCTACAGCAATGCCATTCTGTCACCTTGACTCCACGGCATGGAAGAGAGAGAAAGTGGAGCACAGCAGAGAGATAGAGAGCAAAAGAGCAACAGTGGGAATAAAAAAGCAACAGAAAGAAAAGGAACTGAAGAAAAAGTGAGAACGAGAGACTGTCAAGAGAAAACTCACTCTCCTTCCTCACACCACTGATCATGCACCCGCCAATCAGCCAAGCACCCCCCTCCAGCCCCCCACCTCTGTGTTTAAAGCAGAGAAGAGGCAAGGACGAGTGTGATACAGCGGCGCTTTAATTTTTTGAGTGATGATGAATTGCTGCCGCCGTGCTACACTGGAGCAGGGGAAGGATGCGGCGGATGGGAGGCGAGAGGCGCTCCACGCCTGCCTGTGTTTAAAAATGATTGATTAAGCTGACACCGGCGCAGGAGTGCACGGCCGCTCTATTTTTCTCCCTCATTATGTAAGACAATATTTCAAATCAAGAGAGCACAGGAAGAGGACAGTGCAGGCCCCCAGACAGGACACCCTTCAGCTAAAGTTTACAGCTCAAAACACACGACTTATTGATCTGCACTTTTCTCTTTCAACTTACTGACATCTTTCTTTTTTATCACAAAAAACCTGCTACATGAACCACGTCAATAATCGCACACTTACACTGCAGGACAGGCTGATCCAGAAGTCATTTTAAATACTGACAATGTCTCATTATCTTCTCAGCCTTATTTCTTATTTATAGGTGTTAAGCTTAACTCAATATCATAGTGCCATCTCTACCAATTGGTAGAGGTATGTTTGGCTCAAATATCCAGTAGAGGTCATTAGAAATTTGTCTGAATGCAAACCAGCATAGCCATACCACAAAAATCACATAGTTTAAAATGTCACAAAAGGACAACTTGTGATATGTGTTTACCATAAAATGCCATCTTAACCATTTGGTAGAGGTTTGAAAAGCAGAGGGTCTTAAAATACACTGATTAAATGATTGTAAAATATAAAGTCCATTGCTTCTCTCTTGCTGAGGACAAGGGTTAATAAAAATGTACTTACCACTCAAAATGTTTTTCCAATGAATGCCGAATGCTGATCCAATCTTCACTTAAGTACCAATTAACTCAACGCAATGTAATTCAATCCAATGTATACTACACAACTAAATCAAAACCTAACCTTTATTTTAGCATCAACCCAAAACCTAAACCCAGTTCTTAACTAAACCTTAGTCATAATGCTGTGGATAATGAACTGACCAGTTTATTAACAGTGAAAGTGTCTGTAAATAATCTGTCAGGTTCCCAGAAGGACACTGGGATTTTCTACCGAAAATGACTTTTATTCTGTAGCTGAGCTTAATCTGCTTCCAGAAGAACAGTCTGTTATTTTTTTTTTGCTTTGTTAAAATTGAAATAACTGAACCAAAATAAAGCCACAATTACTTAAGGATTTCTCCTTATGGGTGGTTGGACATTTCTATGGAGATAACTAATCCTATTAAAAAACAATAATTGGGACATTTTAATGCTTATATTAAGTGAATGCTGTTTGAGATGAGTTCACTAGAAATAAAAGCAATATTCATGCTTATTGCAGATGTCGGTTATGGCTGCATTAGTAGTTATTCGGTTGCTTCTCTACTTTGAGGTAAATCAGTGTGACTGAGCCTCCTTGTAAGAAGACCAAACCCCAGGGGGGCAGCACCTCATTGTTGTTTCGCTTGTGAACCCCCCTTTGTCTCCTGTTGACAGGTAAACAGATAATTGGGATGATCTTTGTCTATACATATACTGTGCATAATATTATTAGGGGAGGTGTATGTATATATACACACACCCGTGTCTCTTTATTTCTCCAGACTTGGGTCTCCTGTGAGTTTAAAGGTCCAGGACAGTATTTTGACTGTTCTTAAGACAGTCTCCTGAATCACGAAGAAGTCTCAAGTGTTTCATTCACCAATGGAAGTACACTGGAATTCACCTCTTTATTTACAGTTTTAATACCTGTTATTTCATTCTGTTTTCCCATAATCCTTTTCAATGCAATCAGCTGGAATTGTCATTTATCACCACTCTGCTGCTCACCTATTTTCTACCACCTGGTTGGTTTGCCACTACTCGTTCATCCTGGACCCACAGGACTATTATCCTGCTGTTTTCTTCCACTTTCTAGGCTTCCTTCCATTTGGACTTGGGAGCATACGACCTATATTGCTAGAAGATAAACTCTTTATATGATCTTTGCCACTTTGGTTGTGCTTTTTAGAGTATGTGGTTCCCTTTCATCATCAGGAGTAAAATATTTCCACATTCTGTTACATTAAATAAATAGTAAAACATTTAGAAAACATAATTAATGCATCTAGATAAGAAAATGTGCTGTTGTGACGCACCAAAGTGAACATTTTTTGTCAAAACCAAATAAAATGAAACATTTGGCATTCAATTCTAACATTAAAACATTAAATGAAATTAAATTCAAGTGGAAAGTTATTTTTTGCCTTAGTTATCATACAATTTTATTTTTCAGGTCCCAGTTATCATTCATCCACCCTGTTTTCGTTGGCACCCCACATGCTGCTAATTTCACGAAAACAAAGCATCCACTCATGAGTTTGTCGTTCATTTTGGCTTAGTTTCTCATTGTTTCTCTGGCTTTGTTTCCCATTGTTTCTCTGGCTTTGTTTCTCGTTGTTTCCCTGGCTTTGTTTCTCATTATTTCTCATTATTTCACCACCTAGAGCCTCAATAACAGGTGTACAAAACAAAGGCTGCCACCAGAAGGAGAACTCTCTGGACACTTTTACACCAAGAACAGTCTTCAATAAAGGTAAGAGTGATGTTAAATGTTAATTTAACAATTTAATTAGTCTTTTGTATTTATTTTTCATTGTGTTCTGTATGTAAAACTATAGTTATTCTATAAAAATGTATTTTTGTTAAAATTTTGGAGTGTGGAAAAGATTAATTAGATTTACATTATTTCTTATGGGAAATATTGCTTCAGTTATTGTTCATTTTGGTTGTTATCAGACACTTTAGAACAGATTAATAATGAAAACTGAGGTTCTACTGTATATTTAGTGAAAAGTAAAATAACAATAAAGCTGAAATCAGATTTAGTGCAAAATGTTACAATTCACTATTACATTACAATTTACAGGTGGGGGGAAATGTAACAGTTACATTAAGTATTGTATCATTTTTCATGACATCTTTACTCATTAAGACATCATGTAGCATCACAATATAAACAATGAATTCAATACAAGTTTCATAAACCAGCAGAACTGTCCCAACATATGCAGAAACATATAATTAGTGAAAGGAGTCTGTGTAAAACAGGGCAAAGTTAAGAACTATGTTTCACTATAAAGTAGACCAGAAGATATCAGCTTCATAAATTGTTAATTTGCATTATTTACTTGGCATGTGTTACATTTTTGATGAACGTGAATGTTGTTTTAAATATACATGTGTACTTATGGACTTTCTCCTTGTTATTTCTCTCCCCAGGACTTCTAAGTAATGTCAGCTGGCTCAGGCATCTGCAAGGTGATCCATCAGAACTGGGGATCCTGCGCTTACCTCTGAGCATGTTGGCTGACTGGCGGCAATGTATGGGCAGCAGATCAAAAAGAGGTGGAGCTTGCCTTCACATGCATCAGAGGAGACCTGTGTTAGTCTAATCAAAAATCAGGACATTGCTGCTTTAACAAGAAAATGTTGCATTTCTGACCTCTAGTACATGTTTTTTAGCCTTACATACCTCTACCGATTGGTAGAGATGGCATAATCACACTCTGTTAAGTTTAAGGTGATATAATGACTCAAATGTGCTCTACCAAATGGTTGAGTTGAATGTTAAAGGGTTAAAATTCATTATATCACAAACTACACCAATAACTACAGAATTACACTGTATAATTACATAATTATATGTGAAGTCATTTTACATACCGACAGCTTATTTTCTCAGCCTTATATCTCAAAACAAAGCAAAATGAACAGCAGTATTAAAGTTTACTGGCATCATCTTAAACAGCCTGTTAGAAGCTATAAGGCTCAACTCAGCATTTGGACAAGTTCTAAAGCCAGAACACATATTTTGTTGTATGTATGTGGCTTTATGGCACAAATGATCTGAACCTTAGTTTCACCAGCTACTACTGCTGTCTTTGTTCTCGTCACCTTTATGATATGAATCTCCTCACCAGCTTATACGGTTTAGGTACAGTGGTGATGTGCCTTGACAGGAGATCAAATACTTGTATCATACTAGTTAGCTATTGATGTCCTGATGAATGTATGATACAATAACTGTTAGTGCTATTCTGTACATTACTAACGTAGATACAATACAGAAAGAAGCAGAGGTGATCCTTCTTGTATTTTCCTGTTATAAAAACAAACCCATTAACTGCCACATGAGCTGTGTATTATTCATTCGTGGAAAGAAAATGAAGGATGGGAATGATGGAGAGAATGCAGAGTGAATACAGAAGGGAATGAATGTGTGTAAGATCCTGATCTGACAGAAGCATCAAACTGAGAGATAGAGTGACACGTTTGTGGCAGTTCAAAGTGATGACTGATGTGAAGCGTGCAAGAGAAAGACCTGACAATACACACACAAGCACATTCAAAAAAGGAAGATGTACAAAAACACATATATACAATCGTTAGAACAATGTTTTTTAGGTTTTAATTTAAAAATATGACATTTCACTAAACTCAAAACCATAAAAACATTTAATTTAATTGTACCTGGTGCTTACAAATGTAGTAATACAAGAAAACACACACAGAAACACCTACTGTACATGGCACACAGGGTCAATTTGATTAAATGAATAACATGACCCTTCAAGCATCATTTTCACATCAAGTTAATTTGAATGTGTATATGGCCAACAATAACAACAATACAGTGATGCAAAAAAGAGGAAAGTCCATTTAATCTCATGGCCAGGCAATGCTACCAAACAGCACCACCTAGCAGCTCTATAAGATCCCTGTCTAAGACCTGTGTGCACTGAGAATGCAAAGCTTTGATAATAAAAATGAATAATTACATAAGACTTACGTACAACAGAGATGAGAAATGAAAGTGATGGAAATATGGATTCAACACAGAGACAATGACACTCTAGAACATACAACAGAATAATTAGAACAGATGAATCTTTATGAGTCAGGTCATTGAGTCAATCGTGTGCAGTTGCATTATGATGTGTTGTTTTCAGATCTGTTGCCTCTCGCGCCTCTCAAAGTGTCCAGAGTCAAAATTGAATCATGGCATGTGTGTAGAGTTCAAATGACTGGGGAGACTTGCCGGGCTCAAAATCAGGAGGTGAAAAATGGCGTGGTTATTTGTGCCTGACAGAAGTTAAGAGCCTCTCCCGGCGGCCCACTCGCTCCCTGCTGACCGCGAGCCTGCCTTCTCCTCTAGCTGCATCTCACCTTGCGAGAGCACACACGCTCTTCCAAAAGGTGCACACGATGGCCTACTAACTGCACCATACGCCACAAATACCAGACTTGGGGTATGTGTATGTGTCCAGAGAGTCTGTGGGAGTTGCCACATGTGAGTATATCATTGCAGTTCATTTACAATTTGAATTTAATAGAAAAATAAGCAGCCAGAGTCCATGGACCAGTGGCGGCTGGTGAAAATTATTCTAGTTGAGGCTGTTTGAGCCATATTCCATCAGTTTACACCATCCCAATATTATTGAACACAAAGTGCAGGATGGCAGTGCTCAGTGAAAATATCATTAACTATTTAATTGGCAGTATAGTATGTATCATTATCAACTAAGTCTTATTTACAAACATATACAATAAAATGAGCAAAAACACTATTAAGACTAAATATTAGCATTTCTAGAGACATGTATTACATCAATAACATCAGACCAAAGTACATTAAAACCACTGACCGACTATGCTGGGGGAGATAAATTAAGCCATTTAAGCAGCAGATTCGAGGATGCTGATTGGCTACATTTATGTTGTATCTTATGTCAGCAGGTCAGTGATTGGCTGCTGCTCTGACTGGGTGATATTTCTGTTGCCTCAGAAGAGAGAGAGAGAGAGAGAGAGAGAGAGAGAGAGAGAGAGAGAGTGAACCAAGAAGCTCATTTCCCCCAAAAGTATTTTATATATTACGTTATTATGCATGTTACATACTTCAAATACGTAGATATTGATAGATAAAATAATTATTTCCACGGCCCTAGCATCCTCTATTGCTACGGACACCTACATACATATTAAATACTTGTCCTTTGCATTTGCATTAACATCACATAATGATGCCACTGCTATCATAGATTCCTTGCACTGTATTGCATTTATGTTTATGCTACATCAGTCAATCCATGACCACACACTCTGCATATAAATGACTCCATCATTGTATTCACTGGAGCAATTTTCTGCTTGCTCTTTATAATATTTCTGCAAGAGCATAAGAAATTATGCAAATGAGAGCTCAAAATCTGACAACAAGGTGAATTAGTAAGACTTTAAATGAGATGTGTTTAAAATAAACATCATAAGACTCAGTGATGATAGTTCTCCTCAGATCACCAGCAGAAGTAATGATATGTGAAACTACAATAAAATGTTATGTAGGAACGGTCGGTCTGCAATACAGACACTGCACAGGGACTAAGCTGAACACTGGTATCCAGCTGCCCTTTAAATATGATACACTATGAGGAGGTTCTTTTAAAAGTTGCTTAATGTGCCTTCACATCTACGTTACAGATGTTCATTAAAGAACTAAGCATTTAAAGGTTCTTTAGGAAACCAAAATTGGAACCCGTTTCAGGGATGTTAAACTATTAATATGATATTGGCTTAATATAATCAGGTATGATTCAGTTATAGATGTCCATGATAAATATATTTAAATTTCATTTTCACTAATTAAAACTAATTAAAATAAGGAGGTGCTTAGATGGGAATACAAACATTTTCATTGGAAATGTTTGTAAAATGTAAATGTTTATATAATGATACATAATAAAATCAATGTACTATGAAAGTCCATGTACTCCTTGAAGAATATTTAAAGCCCCTTTATTTCAATTATTAAACTTGATTATACACACTCATAAACGCCATATTGGTTTAATTGGGTGCATTTTAAAAAAGAAAACAGACAAATTTCATTATCATATACTTATATAATTACAATGTTATTAAAAATGCATTCAAATTACACTGACTGATGGAGTCTTTCCTTACATAAGAAGACAGGTCTGCTGACTGTGGAAGTGATAGTGGCTATCCTGGTTTTCACAGCTGTGCACCTTTACTGTAATAACAGCATAGTTTATTCTAAAAAAAACAGTTATAATTCATTTTGGCTGACAGAGAGACCAAAGCTTCTAACAACCAACACATTAAAGACCCGATGAGTTATAAGAACTGAAACTCAAGTTTAAGAACTAAAATCATTTGATACACATTATATACTCATAATAATCTGAACTGAGTATGAATAATGCACATATTTAAGCTCATATACTTACTAATAAAGTTTTAAAAATTAAGACATTTAAAAATTAAGATATTTTGTAGATTAAGCAAGACTAGTCTTTGTAAAAACTTAACTTTCTGTGCATATCTTTTAATCAAAAAGAGCTAACTTGCTTTAGTTAACAGTACTTGAAAAAAATAAGTTGGGTCTAAAATTAAGATTTGCACAGAAAATTAAGTTTATACAAAGACTACAAAGTTCTGCTTAATTTACTTAAAAATCTGACAAAAAAAGACACCTTAAAACTCATAACCAATTTGCTACAAACAATTTGAAGCACTTGGCTGTATTAAAATGTATTAATAAAAGCTGACCAGACATGTTCACAGTTAACAGAAGGTTAATAATACAAAACTCAACTTGATTAATAGAATAAATACCTGTAACATACACTGAAAACTAAAATATAGCACAAAAATAACATTAAAATAAATGATAAATGATAAAGATAAATGATGAAAAATAACTAAATACATTACATTACATTGCATTTAGCGGACGCTTTTATCCAAATATTTGATAACTTCAAAAGTGATCTGTTCCATGAAATTTCAAACTCAAATTGCAAACATAAAATATTTAATTTAGTGTAACTGTTGACTATTTTATGTTTTATTTACTTTATTGATGTCATCACTGAGGTTAATGTGATCTGTCTTTGTCAGGTGAACCTCAGGCTGCTGTATTTGCTGCTGGACTTATGTGTGGAAACAGCACAGTTTACACTATTACACACTTTTACACTGTACATTAAATGCAATCTAAGTATATGGGGGCAGCCCTGGCCTGGTTAGGGATCTGATCTTGTGACTGGAAGGTTGCTGGTTTGATCCCCGGGCAGTTCATGACTACAGTGCCCTTGAGCAAAGCACCTAAACCCCAACTGCTCCCTGGGCACCATGGATAGGGCTGCCCACTGCTTCGGGGACATGCTCTCATAGCCTAGTGTGTGTGTTTCACTGCAGGGATGAGTTAAATGTAAAGGTCAAACTCTGTTGTGTGCCATCACATTGGCAAAGTTAAATCTAATTTAAAATGTACTACACTTGTTCAGTCTGTAAGGAAAAGTAAGGAAAGTAGAAAGTGGAGAATACCTCTTTTCTCCTGTTGTCTTCTTGTTTGTATGCAGTTTTTGTCTGGCCATCGGAGGTATTAAGGGCTACAGGAGGCTGGGGAGCTACATACTGTCTGCTCAATGATTCCTGACAAACCCAGCCCATCAGATATTAGCGAGCAGTCTCTGAAGCTGGTCGGGCTGCTAATTTAGCCTTTAGCTCCACGGTAGGGTAAATCACAACACTCAGGAAGACAAATGTCAGAACACATGTTGCCAGGCTGGGGCTTTGAGCAGAAGATTCCTTTAATTGGGTGTACGGGGACTGGGTCCAATACCCAGCACCCCCTTCTTCTTCTTCCTCTTCCTCCTCCTTCACTCTCTCTTTCTACATGTTAACAAAAGGCAGGGAGATGAAAAAGACAGCATCCTTTCCCATCCCGTGCTTTGTGCCATTATAGAACAGACACACTGGGGGTAAAGAGGTACGATGCCAAGCTTCAAGGAGAGAGCTTTATATAACTCACTTTTGAGTTCTCTTCGTGTTTCATGTTTATTTCACTTCTACCCCTCATGTCTGATTGACACAAGCTTCCTGCACTCTTGTGATAACTATTATTTATTATAGTGGCTCAGAGCGATTTTCCACTGATAGCTTCTGGATATATTTGTCTGAGTTTTAGAGAATGCGCTTAAGAGAAAGAATAAAAAAGACCCATCCAAATATCTGCGCAATAGCAGCTCATCAGCCGTTTGTGATCCAATGTCTCTCTTTTTCCATCTGCCTTCATTTGTTCTTGCAACTCCCCACTCTAACATATAGGGATCACATAGGTTCACAAGTCAAAGTCGACGAGGGAGAAGGTGATGGTGAGAGCAAATTAATTTTAACATCATGAACCACCTCATCTTAACGTTTCCATATTGGATACTCTCAGCACAAAAACACCTTAACAACTAAAAGTGATTTAAAAAAAAAGGTTTTCGGAGAAGTATCATAGAAAAACCCATTTTGGTTTTATGAAAAGCCTTTTAGTGGATGCTTCATTAACCCTCTGCAGTTGGGGTTCCCTGCAGGCGGGGAAAAAACTAAATTCCACAGAAACACCCCTAGAAACAAAAAGAAACATGTTATGGTCTACTTTTCAAATATATAGGTATCAAAATATATTTTTTGATATTTGTGAGAGGAGCTTAAATAAGCAGAGACACATTTTTCACAGTGAGTCAGACAGCTGCCCATTTTTTCATAATTATGTTTGTAAATGAGACATGCATGTATAAGAAGCATTTTAAAGGCACTTTACACAATTTCAATCCAATACACTTTCTTGTAAAAATCTGGGAATCTGTCCCCAGGGTTCGCTAGCTCTCCAGTCTGTTTTCATACTGGAGAAATGTCTGGTGATAGTGTTCAGCCCAGGTTCTGTAAATGTGTGAAACACAACACTATTCGAGCCAATCAGCATTGGTGTTCATTCCCAGGATTGGGTAAAGGAAGGGGAGGGGTGAAGACCATTGTAAATATTGGTGAGATGTTTGGATGGTTGAAAGTCCTACAAATGCTGAATGGCATCAAATGGGATGGATGATACTGCTCTATTCCCACTTGATAGGTAGAGAAGACTGTACTGAAGTACTGTTTTGTCCCCGTTGGATCACAACTGCTTTATTTAGCAGCAGCAACTGTAGCAAGGTTGCTAATCCACAACCTAGCTAACGCTAACCTTGCTAAAGTTCATTACTTGCCATGACATTCTTGCATTTCTTTGGTTTGTAAACCCAGTGTCATTACCTTGGCATGCATGAATTTTGGGGGCGGAGTTTCTCAAGGAGCATTGAAGGGAGGGGTGTGTTTGTTGAGTTCCCACAGTTCTCCACAATGTGTACAGTGCCTTTAATCATGTATAAAATTACCCAGTGAAATTGTACATCAGTTATTTATTTTCATGAACATGCACACAAGTCTATGCTATACCAAGAGTCCTTACATGACTAAATTTGTAACATCTACTCATTGTGGATTAGTATTGTAGAGTCTGACATTACGTTCACTTTTTCAATATCAGAAACATATTTTAAATTACTTTCCCATTTACTACCAGTATAGTATTCAGTATAACACTTGAGGCGCCATAACGCAATATCTCCATTAGTATTATGACAGCTGATCCACTGTATGCCGGGTGTATGTAAGTATTGCAAGTGAGTCTCTGGCGTGTATCATCAAGTACATTTTTACAGTACTTTCTCCAAATGTGTACTGTCCATCTCCATCTGTGTTTTTATGCTCATTGAAAGCAGTGCCATCTCTGCCTAAACTAATGAGCAGATCTCAGCGTAGCCAAACAAAGAGGCCTTGGATAGACATGGGCAGAGATTCAATAGCCGAGCTCCACAAACTGGCCTCTCTCCAGCTCCCCCAAATTAATTCATGTTCCCTACAGTAATTACATAAGTGTGTTCTGTTCATGTGTGTGTGTGTGTGTGTATGAGGTGACAGGGGAAATTCATATTGCACATTTTAATTAATGCAATAATTCAGATCAATACAGCAAAAAAATGAAACTCACTAAAACCCACTCACGGCACCTCCAGTAATATCTGAGAGTGGCTGCTATTTTCACAAACTGCTGCATCATGCTGGATTATGCTCACAGTTAGTGGGAATCAAAACACAATGAACACAATATTTAAGAATTTAGCAAACTTTAACCTCTGCAAACAAAGCAGATATGGTGCAACATTTCATAAGTATATCGAAAAAGATTATTGACGAAGATTAAGAGATTTGTAAAGATTTGTAAAGGCTGAGAGTCCATACAATGCAAGGGTCACTTGGCAGCCTGAACCCAGAATAACAGTCAACAGAGTACTGATATAAATCAGTCTGAGCATCAGTGGTTCCCAACCCTGGTCCTGGAGCACCCCCTGTCCTGAACACTTGGTTTTTGTTTGACTTTAACAGACCCATTAAAGAAGGGTTTGTAATTTAGCTGATTAGTTGTGATAGACACAAAGAAAACACAAAATTGTACAGGACCGGTGGTGCACCAGGTATGGGATCTCCCATAGAAGAACCATATTTGTTATATTGATTTTCTATGGACAGTTCTATATAGCTCTTTTGCACTAACATAGAATTGGTTGTGTTCCAGTTCACCAAATTAAATCTGTTTCCAGCTGGAACCAAAGAACTGTAGTTTTTGTCAGCGTGAACAGTGACATCTGTGGGCATGTCAAGTTGTAGAGCAAAGAGAAATCTACAATGGTGACATCCTCAAAGATGTGCAGTGGTCTGCTGAAGCAACACAGAACTTGTGTGTTTGATGTTCTCCAGAGTTTCAAGAGAAACTGGAAAGCAGCACCAGGAGCTTTGTTTACTTTGTCTTTAGTACATGAAGTCAGGAAATTTGATGATTTTACACCATAGATTTTACTGAAATAATTACATTTGTACAATTATATATTAGCCATTTATAAGGATTGAAAGTCTGTTTGGCATAAGCCCTGTCCTGGGCCCAATACTTGGAGCATCAGGCCTAGTAGTAGGTCCTGATGTGTAGAAGGAAAGCAGGAGGCGGAGCCAATCACTGGACAACAGGGCTGGAACCACACTGGTGGTGATGGGGAGGAATGAGTGGAGAATTGTAACATCAGTAACTGAAAGCAGCAAAGTGAGGATACAGGTTACTTCTTTATATATGCAAGTGGAGGGCTGTGATTGGTCGGATTCATAAATTATGTAGCATTGAGTCTCATGGCAGAACATACTCACTTTCATGTCAGGTTTATGGTGTACAATGCAATATTACAATATGTAAAAAGGTCCTTCAAAGTTACCAAACATGGTTCTTTAAAGAACCAAAAAGTGTTCTTCTATGGCAATGTTCGGAGAACTGACACTAAGGTTGAAGAAACTGACACTAAGGATCAAGGTTGGAAATGAGGAGGCTGGATGGGGAATATGAGACCAGACTGGGTAAAACAGGCACAGACTATAAAACAGTACAGACTATATATAAAACAGACACAGACTATATATAAAACAGACACAGACTATATGTAAAACAGACACAGACTATATATAAAACAGGCACAGACTATATATAAAACAGGCACAGACTATATATAAAACAAACACAGACTATATGTAAAACAAACACAGACTATATGTAAAACAGACACAGACTATATATAAAACAGGCACAGACTATATATAAAACAGGCACAGACTATATATAAAACAGACACAGACTATATATAAAACAGGCACAGACAATATGTAAAACAGACACAGACTATATATAAAACAGGCACAGACTATATATAAAACAGACACAGACTATATATAAAACAGACACAGACTATATATA
>BRDA01084551.1:0-14489 GCA_036984385.1 Crenuchus spilurus
TGTATACAGACTACATCCCACAAACTGTGGGGAGATTTACAGACTGCATTCTGCCAACTTTGAGGATATATTCAGGCTTCATTCTGAAAATTTTGGGCAGGGATACAAACAGCATTCTACTAACAACATCTAATTATGGTGTTGTATTGTAATGTCCAGTAGTCTTTCTTTTTATTTGAAAAAAACCCATATTTTTTACATTTAAGTGAGCAGAATCTACAGTGAGGAAAATAAGTGTTTGAACACCCTGCGAATTTGCAAGTTCCCACACTTAGAAATCAAGGAGGGGTCTGAAATTTACATCTTAGGTGCATGTCCACTGTGAGAGACATAACCTAAAAGAAAAAATCCGGAAATCACAATGTATGATTTTTTAATAATTTATTTGTGTGTTACTGCTCAAATTATTTTTACAAATAAAAGTATTTGAACACCTGTGAAAATCAATGTTAATATTTGGTACAGTAGCCTTTACAGAGGTCAAACGTTTCCTGTAGTTGTTCACCAGGTTTGCACACACTGCAGCAGGGATTGTGGTCCATTCCTCCATTTTTTCACCAAGCTGCTTGGCAATTGCCCCGTAGCCCTTTTCAGCCTTGAGAAGGTTTACAATCTTGTCTCTGGTGTCTTTGGACAGCTCTTTGGTCTTAGCCATATTAGTAGTTGGGAGTCTTACTGATTGTGTGGGGTGGGCAGGTGTCGTTATGCAGCTATCGACCTCAAACAGGTGTTTCTAATTTAGAATAATAAGTGGAGTGGAGGTAGACTTTTTAGAGGTGGACTAACAGGTCTTTGAGGGCCAGAATGTTTGCTGATTGGCAGGTGTTCAAATACTTATTTGCAGCAGTAACACACAAATAAATTATTAAAAAATCATACATTGTGATTTCTGGATTTTTTTCTTTTAGATTATGTCTCTCACAGTGAACATTCACCTAAGATGAACATTTCAGACCCCTCCATGATTTCTAAGTGGGAGAACTTGCAAATTCGCAGGGTGTTCAAATACTTATTTTCCTCACTGTAGAAATTTATCATGGAACCTGTGATGTACTCCTGTTAAACCACTCCTGTACAGCAGATACATAAACATCCAGCTTCCTGTGGAAAGTACGCTCAGCTGACATAAGCATCTTATCACGTCTCATCTTGTGTG
Organism: Crenuchus spilurus; assembly: GCA_036984385.1. Classification (NCBI taxonomy): domain Eukaryota; kingdom Metazoa; phylum Chordata; class Actinopteri; order Characiformes; family Crenuchidae; genus Crenuchus; species Crenuchus spilurus. The sequence goes on from BRDA01084551.1 coordinate 1,157, forward strand.
ACTGTACATGACATGTTCAGCATCTTTTCTAACTCCAGAATGTAAACATACATTTAATCACATATCATGTGTTGTGTTGTGTATGTGACTGTTCATGATTTATTACGCATCTTTCCTAACATCAGGATGTAATCATAAATCTAATCACATACCATGTCTTCTGTTTGTGATGGTACGTGACATCTTCAGCATCTTTTTTAACTCCAGAATGTAAACATATACCTTGGAGGACCCTTGACCAGCCTCTTTCTTATTTTATGGTCATAACATCTTCATAAAACAGTTATAAAATTAAGTCTCACGCATTTAATTTGTAACCTTTTCTGTGTAGCAGAATATAAAGGCATTAAAGGCAAGCTGGATGGCACCGTCACTGTTATTTTTGTAAGATAAATATAAATAATACATGCAAATATTTTTGTCTACATCAAACAATCATGAATGATGTTGATGGATTATGGAGAAACCCAGCCAAGGAGTCAAATTGGCTTTTGTTAAATAGAAACTGAAATTTAATTAATTGCATAGGGCATGTCTTACACATGCTGAAGATGAAAATTTGTCTGGCGGAGCACAGACTGACATACTCATATTACAATATTATAACCAACTCCCTAAAAGTGGGAATAACCACCTTTGCCTCAGAGGGTTCACTCGATGTTTTGATCAGTGACACTTTCCTTGTTGCTCCTGTGTTAATTATAGAGGTTAACTGGTCCACTGCAGCACATCGATTGCTCTGTACCACTTGTGGGGCACTCACGAGAGTCCATGAGTAAGTACACCTTCACTGCAGCAGCTCAGAAATTCCCAGAAAAAGTTTGTCGTTTCAGAGATGCTGCCGTGTTTCAACTGGTAACCTATTATCATACACTTTCACTCAGATTGCATCCTTTGTCCATGATACACTCTGCTACAACTGACTGTTGTGCTCATTTATTTATATGTATTAGCAAGCCCTGTCACGTGGATATTCTATTAGGGATTCATGTTTTACAGGACATCATATCAATTCATTCAATTTGTTTTCTGTAATTGTATGGATATGTGTAAAGTGTGCACATTTAAATAATAAATTTATAAAATTATAAAAAATTAATTTAAAATGATAACATTATGATAAATTTATAAAATTATTAAAAATTATTTTAAAATGATAAAATTATAATAAATTAATAAAATTAAAAAAAAAAAATTTAATTATAAAATTATAATACATTTATAAAATTATTTTAAAAAAAAATTAAAATTATAAAATTAAAATACATTTATAAAATTATTTTAAAAATATTTTTAAATTAAAGTCTACACTCCTCTAACAAAAATATACTGCCTGACTTCTATGGATGTTTGATGGCATTACCATAGTTTTTTGGACACTAATGGTTATACCACAGTACTACAATGGCAATATTTCAGTAATGCAACTAGTTTCATTATAGTAAATATCATTAGTAGAGAAATAAATAGTAGTGGTACTTTGATAAAACTAATTGCATTACTGTGGTATTACCATAACAGAACCTGGTTCTATGATGATGGCGTTACCATAGTACTTTTCTTGTAAGAGTCTGTTTCCACAAAATATTCTCATATTTGTATTGCTCAGCGGAGAAGACTCGTGATTTAGCTACAACTCTGTACTAACTTACAGGTATGCCTTTTTCTTAGGTGTCAGTAACAAAGTTAAAATCTCCATCCTTGTGATGGATACATGGGTTGACATTTTCTCAGGGGTGCCAGCTTTCTTCAGTCAGCTGTCTTCTCTGGAAAAGCCCATTTACTTTCAGCTGCTTAAACTATGTGACATTTCTTGTGAGGTAAGATTTAAGAAAAAGGAAAGAAAACGAAGTCACGTAGTCTTTTAATCTGCTCGGGCAACAAGTGAATGGAATTCCTGACTTGTTCAGAGACAGTTATTTGAAGCTCAACAACACATGATGCTTTCAGTTTCCCCTTCAGAATAAAAACAGGGCGTTCAGAGTGAACTTTAGACACTCCAGACTTGGCACTAACTGGTGAGTGGACTTACATACAAGTCTGTTCATACTTACATTTGGTAATGACTTTTACTAATGTTTACTAACATTGAAAGCTAATGTATCAAATATATGCAAATATGTTCTTCATAAGGAAACATATAAAATGTCATAATTAGTCATTTAAAAGGGTTAATTGGGGCGGAAATTAGCCTCGGTATGTTAATGAAGAGTAAAACTCTAATCTAATTTGTTCAATGTGGTTGAACATTGAGTCGGTGTGGGAAAATATCCCCCCACACAGGTTGTGTTCAGTGTGCCACTTCACACTTTAGAGGAGACCTTATTCTTACATGGTGAGGGCTCAGACTGGTCTCCTCAGCCTCTGATTTCAGCCTGAACCAGATTAGTGTACACTTTATAAATGGTGAGTAACAGCTAGCATGTATGCTAATCAGGCAGGGAGAGGACTGCTTAATTAACTGAGGTCATTTTTGGAAACTTTTGTATAGCTGTAAAGTTTTGTAAAGTTGTAAAAATTTATACTAAACTCAGTATTTAACCTTAGTATATTTAGAAACAGGTAAAAAATTAAACTTTTAAAAATTAACTTTTTTAAACTTTTCATTTAACAATATGTGAGTGGATGATAATTTATTTTGCTATGAAAATTAATTTTTGTACCTCTGTTATTACAGTATCGTAAATATTGTTTTTTTTTTTTTTAAGTCTTATTAAAAATAAAATTAACTTTTTTCATATTTAAAATATTTGAATCTTTTGATTTAACAAAATGTAAAATATGAGAACAAATTATCGTTTATTTTGCGAGGGATATGAATGATGAAGTCCTACGTTACCTCAGGATAGTAAATAATGTTGTTGTTTTTTTAACTCTTTTTAAAAATGTAAATACGTTCTAAAGTTAAAAGCACGTGCGAGAGCACCTGTGAGAGTCTGAGCGCTGATTGGCTCTTTTTCCAGGTTCGTGTTTCCTCAGAGCGGACAGTGAGCTGGAGACGCCGGCTGAGGATGTGCTGGTGTCCTCGGGGAAACATGTCTCAAGAATGGGCTGCCTGTCGCTTCTGTGAGTACAAATTCAAACAGAGGTTTCATTTGGATATTTTAAAGTATATAATTAAAAGTTTAATACATTTATTGAGATGTTAAACCCCACCCATGTCCTCCTGGGAAGTTCCCATTTTCAGCTAAATGAAAGTAACAGACGTGATGTATTCTTAGCAGGATTTAGTAAATGAAAGTAATGAAAAAGCAGAAAGTGGATGGAAACACTTTCATTTACTGTTACCTCAGAACTAAGAAACGCATTATGTCATACTAGTCATCTAGAGTCTCTTGACTGAATGTTTGTGGTGGTCTTAACCATTTTAATATGAGTTTCACACTCATTTAATGCTCCATGATTATTCAGGACATATGTTTGGACAACTAAAACAGGACTCACATCAACAAAGACTGTCAGGTTTTTGTGTTGTTTTTTTGTGTGAAAACAGACCAATGAGAGAGAATATCACACTAAAACTTACTAATTCAGTGTTAATCAGTTTTTTAGGTACACATACTCTTGACTGTGCACCTATTTACAGTCAATTATAAATGATTACATATATTAATGATCAATTATTAATCAGTTATTGAAATTTGCAATATATTAAAATATCCATTAGTGTTTTCAAAGATTTTTGGATTTTCCCATTAGCTTCATGGAACACCTCTTCTGATTACAGGTGTTGTTTGGTATATAAACAAATATATTTTATTGTACATCAGGGAAAACACAGTGTCACAGATGGAAGAATACTGTACTCGTAATGTACACTTAATTACACAGAATACATATACATATAAATACAAATACATCATCCAAAGACAATCATATTAAAGTAAATTATTTATATTTGTCTACAAATAAAATGTATTATTATTATTATTATTATTATTATTATTAACACCTAAAAATAATGAAGCTTTGTCTAAAACTGAAAGCAGCCCACACTGTCTGCTTTAGATTAGATTAGATTAGATTAGGTTAGATTAGATTAAAACTTTTGCCAGCACACAATGGAATTTGATCTCCGCATTCATCCCATCCATGCATGAAACACACAAACTAGTAAACACACTAGGCTGTGAGAACATGTGCCCAAAGTGGTGGGCAGCCCTATCCATGGCACCAGAGCAGTCGGGGGTTAGGTGCCTTGCTCAAAGGCACTTCAGTCATGGCCTGCCTGGGGATCGAACCTGCAGCCTTCCGCTCACAAGACCAGATCCCTAACCACCAGTACCAGGCATGAAGGTACCTGCAAAAAAGTTGTGCTTGAGGTGCAGTTGAAAAGCAGCAACATGTCATGACATGATATGGCAGCTGACACACCGGATTATGGGATTTGTAATCAACTAAGAATATATAGCTCTAAAAACTGGATATGCCAAAGTGTCTTCTTACTTCAGAATACGGAGAATGTACATAGTAAATCTTCCAGTGTTAAATCAACACTATTAGAGTTAAATTAACACTGAGGGTGTCAAAATGTAACACTCTCAGTGTTAATTTGACTCTAAAATTGTTGATTTAACACTGGCAGATTTACAGTGTAGGATTTCTGACATTTTAAATACAGTGATGTATACAAATTATCCTGTTATTCATTCTCAGAGGCTGAAATGAAATGAAATGAACCTTTATTGTCATTGCACATTGTACTAGTACAATTTCACTACAAGATTGGGTTACAGCCCACCCTCCCCTTGGTGCAATTAGAAAGAAAGGAATTAAGAAGTAAAACACGGCGGAATTAAGAGTTTAATAATTATTAGTAATAATAATAATTATTATTAATAATAATTTAAAAGCAGTAAACAAATTTAAAAGACCATAACATAAATTATAAACTATAAGTTATCCAATGTACACAAACCACAACTGCAGCATCAATTATTACACAATGTTTACTTATAGCAGCATCAGTTATTGCACTGAACTCGATGAAACAAAGCAGATCTGCCTACAGATGAGCTATTCGGTACACTTAACAAGAGAAGCTTGATATTAAGGAATTTGAATCCTAGTAATGTTTCATATTTATTTATTTTTCTTCCTTAGTGCCAGTTGTCATCGTATTGGTCGTAGTCTTCAGTGTGAATGGATATGTAGTTGATCCTTTGTTTAAATGCCTGCAAGACCCCGATTATGATGATCTTCTTAAGATAATGGACCAAGGTCTTCCGCCTACAAAAACCCCTCAAAGTGTGGCTGTCATTGGTGGAGGCATTGCTGGACTTACTGCAGCTAAGATTCTGGAAGATGCTGGACATAAGGTACCTCTTTACATTTGAACTATAGTCACATCATTCTGACATTAATTCTGAAGTTTTAAACAGAATCCCTGAGTACAGCAATGTGTGTCCTGATCCCACATAACATTATTATAACTGTTCTGCTTTAACACACTTAAATCCAGCTTAAAGACATGGCAAATGGCTTGATAATCTGAAATTGATGGCAGAGCAGTTAAAAACAATAACACTAAGTGGATAGGGTCCAGGACTGGGATTGTGTAACACTGTTAAGATGTATTTACAATGTATTTAACTGCCTTTGTTAAATCTGGATGTTTATTCGTGTGTGTTATTAGGTTACAATCATTGAGGCAAGTGAACGTATAGGTGGAAGAATCGAGACATATAGGATGAAAAGAGAAGGCTGGTATGCAGAACTTGGTGCCATGAGGATCCCCTGGTTTCACAAGTGAGTTGAAGTTCTGTAATAGTAAATACTCTCCATAAATCAAAGTAGACACTCTCCAAAATGTCGCATCACAAGATGTATTAATTAAGAACAAATACAAAAATACAATGAATGAGATTATTGCTAGTGGAGAGATGGCTGATCTTCTCTTTCTGTGGTTCTGAATTCTTTAACTGGTTCTGTCACACCGTTACACATTCTGCACATACAATTAATATACACATATCTAACCCTGCATTGCAACTTAACCAGCAATTATTCTATTAAATTCTATTCAACATGTATATTAATTATACAATGCCTCTAGAATATGTTTACATGCAGTGTTGGACTCAGGATGTTTGAAGGGCAGGGGCGAAAAAATAAAAAGGCCACATTTTTCCCACTTCTCAGATAGAGGGGCACTTCATCATGTACAGTTGTAGGAGAACCCTATACAGCACTGCATCACATTTTCTCTACTGAAAAGGGCTCACTTTGGGTCTAGTAGGGGTGCAATAGAGGACAATTAATGCACCCTTTCCTATTGGAGAGGCAATCAAATAAGGGGACTCATTAAGACAGATTACCAGTCTTGTTTTGTTCTAGAGGGCACACCATTATCATACATTACAAAAAAGAGGTCACTCAGTAACTTTTTCCTATGTGAAAGGCAACTTACAGGCACTTTTTACCATTATAGAGGGCACGTTGGTGACGTTTTTTCAACCACAGGTGCACAAAAGGCCCCCTTTGCCCCCCAAGTTCACAAGTGTTTACAACTCACAATATCTGCATATTATAATCACAGGTATATTTACAATAGTTTTTCAACACCTCTAAAAGTTAGTCTCATGTATATTTCTCCATACCTCTGATTATATTCTGCATATACTGTATCTTTGTACATCCTGCACTGACTGCTGTTGCACTTCTGGTTAGATGCTAAACTACATTTCGTTGCCTTGTACTTGTACACGTGTAATGACAATAAAGTTGAATCTAATCTAATCTAAAAAAAAAACGTTGACTGCAAATGTGTTTACCAAGATATGTATAATTTAAGCTAGTACAATTATAACATGGAGAAATGTACAACTAGGGAAGACTAACAATAAATCTCTGATCTCATCATTCAATCATTTGTCTTCAAAATGTGAGAACTTTGCATTAACATGTTAGTACCAGACCCAATTTTTTCAAATGTTCTTTCCCATTCTGACCACAGTTACATCTGCTCTAAGAGATGTTAATAATATAAACAAACCTACTGTACACTAGGGCTGTAAAAAATAACCGATTTGAATCGGAAGTACAGTTTTGACTTAAACGATGTGAATACATCGGCACATGGACCCCTGATTCGGTCTATTTGTAGCATAAACTGGCCGATGGCTCGATTACATAGCTGTCAATCGGTTTGGTGTTGCTGATGTGCGCTGCTGCTGCTGCTCCCCCTCCTTCCTCCTTCTCTCTCTTTCCCTCCTTCTCTTTCTGATTAACGTTCGCAATATTTGTCACAGTCACATCTCGTCACACCAGAGTTGCCAGGTTCTCAGTTTTCACGCCAAATTGGGCTTGTTTGAAAGTGGTGAGGAGGATGCTAGCACCGCTAGCCCAAAGACGTGGCAAGACAAAAACACAGAAAACCAGGACTTCTTCCAGCCAAAACTTGACCACAACTCAGCTAGAGCCAAAGTAATAACGGCTTCAATATCCCAGTTCATTGTCAAAGACTTAAGACCATACTGTGTGGTGGAGAATGTGGGCTTTCAGGACTTGATTAAAATATTGGAGCCCCGGTACCACATCCCAACGCCACTGTTTCTGAATTCACATGTCAAATACAACTATACTAGTTCTCTAGAATTTCATTAATCTATTTGAATGCAAGCAAAAACACATTTTTAGTATTAACTTATGTTGAATCAATGTAAAATTATCTATTTTAAACAAGTAACTTATTATTTCCTCCCCTATTATACTGAACTGAATTGTATCAAAATCCTACTGAATCTAATTGAATCGGTCCAATTTAAAATATATTGTTTCTGAATCGTATCGCATGAATCGAGATACATATCGGATCATCATTTCTTGGACAGATGTACACCCCTACTGTTTCTCACGTTTAGCTTGGGTCAAAATTCCCACACTTTTCTTTGTCTCTTGAATGAATGAATGTTACACTTATATAGCGCCTTTCTCAAACCCAAGGACGCTTTACAATCAACACACTCCATTTACACACACTGGCGAGAAGCGGCAGCCAATCGCGCACAGCGTACTCTCAACCGGAAGCGACCGTCCACCTGGAGGACTGCATCGAGCACTAGGGGGATCACCCAGGACAGAGTGCCAACCATATCTGGGCAAACATACATACATACATTCATACACAGACATACACATTCATACACACACACACCAGGGTAATTTTTTTAGAGTAGCCAATTCACCTGACCTCCATGTTTTTGGACTGTGGGAGGAAACCGGAGACCCCGGAGGAAACCCACGCAGACACGGGGAGAACATGGAAACTCTGCTCAGATGTGGACTCGAACCAAAGACCTCAGCGCTGAGAGCCGAACGTGCTAACCACTAAGCCACCGTGCCGCCAATTTTTTTAACAATTAGTTTGTTTTAATGTCTTATTAATGTCTTAATTTGCTTAATTTAACAATTAGTTTTAATATTTATTATTCTGTATTTACAATTCAGAACTAAATGTGTATAATAGGGTGACATGGTGGCTTAGTGGTTAGCACGTTCACCTCTTATCGCTGAGGTCTTGGGTTCGAGTCCACATCTGAGCGGAGTTTGCATGTTCTCCCCGTGTCTGCGTGGGTTTCCTCCCACAGTCCAAAAACATGGAGGTCAGGTGGATTGGCTACTCTAAATTGTGTATGTGTGTGTGTGTGCACCCAGCGATGGATTGGCGCCCTGTCCTGGGCTTGGTTGAATGCCCTGCCCGGCGCCCAGTGAGGGGGAAGGAGACTAACCGTGACCCTGATAAGGATTAAGCGGGTGTGATGGATGTTTATAATGCACCTCAGAAACTTTGAGTAATGCCTTGTGTTCTGTTTTATTTTCCAAAAATGTCCAATATAATCATGGAGAGTGTTTATTTCATAACTTTAATTAATTTCCAGGATTCTTATGATGTTTGTGTCAAAGATGGGTCTGCGACTAAATCCTTTCATTGAGGAAGACATAAATACCTACTATTATGTTAATGGCTTGCTTCAGAAAACCTACAAAGTGAAAGAAAACCCCAGTGTGCTGAACTACACATTAAACGAGCAGGAGAAGGGGAAAACAGCCAGCCAGCTTTTCGACACGGCGCTGATGAAGGTCAGTCACGTGGAGCTGAAATCAAAATTCAAAAGCTGAAAAGTCCTGATTGCCTGAGTTTAGTCACCACAATGTAATTACATTTGTATCCTGTGGAAAATGATCTTCTCTGCTTGTCTAGATAAGAGAAGATGTGAAAAGATATGGCTGCAATGAGGCGATGAAGAAGTATGACTCGTATTCTGTAAAGGTATCTCTTTTTTGCATCTTTTCTCATTTTTAAAACGAATATTTTAAGTAAGTTTTGTCGTGAACACATTTCTCTTTGCTCACACAGGAGTACTTAGTGAAGGAGGGGAACCTGAGTCGAGAAGCCCTACGTATGATTGGAGACATCCTTAATGAAAACAGCCTGTTTTACACTGGCCTCACAGAGATGCTTTACATCCAGTCAGATATCAACGATGATACAGTGTAAGTGTAAATGGAGAGATCAGGCATGTCCCACATTTTCTCTACAGTTGTTTAGCAGCCTGAAACTTTTTACATTGGCATGACAGACACAGTGATGCTCATGTGTTTTGTGTATATTCCCAAATTACTGCTTTCTGTCCGTTTTAAAGCTAAACAAAAATTTAGCCACTCGTGTACCCAGACAGGACAGCAAGAGTAAGAGTAAGTCTAAGTACTCTGCTCCACTGGGCAGTATGCTATGCTATGGCTACAAGTCTGTGACGGCACAATTTGCCATCGTTTTCACTGTGACCTGTGCCATAGCTGATTAACTGTGCTGAATCAGGTTACCAAAGTGGATAGAGCTCAAAGTAATACAGTCCAATGACGGGTCATTTGCTATCATCACAGAATTATCACACAGTCAATGACAATGTCATTTCTACAAAATACTAAAACTAACAAGTAAAATAAAATCGGAATATTCCCTATTGCTACTGCTTTCACAGCCTGTTTTCATGGCTATGCTGTGTGATGGGAAATGTGTTACTAGCAGTGAGGATAGGTCTAGGTTTAGTTTAGTAACCACACCATGTCACATCACAATGCCCAGTCAGACAACACCATAAACATGCCTTAGTGCGGTTTGTTTCGTCAGGTGTGAAAACAAGTAATCACACTCGGGTCCGGATCAAACGAACCATACCGAGACCCCCGAGAGGCGGTGGCCTTGGTCCGGTTCCAAATGAACTCCAGAGCAGTTTGCTTCTGGTGAGAACGTGATCCAACACGACTATGGTGTAACTCCACAAGTTGGAGCTTAACAGAGAGCCGGTTAGCACTAAAACTGTACTGTACTGTAGCTGCTGTCACGCGTCACTAACCAACCGCATAGACTGTGTCACGTGGCACAGATGCTCGAGGCCTCTCGGGACAGGTGACTGACACGATGCAGTAGGTGAACGCTGCACGGCAACAGCAGCAGGACAGGGACAGTTTTAGCTCTTACTGCTACTGCTGCAGTGTTACTTTCTTGCTCCCCATGCCAGTCAGCTCTGACCAATCAGAGGAGACAAAGTGTTCACGTGGTTTGTTGGGGTGCATTTTGGTGCATTTAGGTTTGTGCCTGTGTGAAAACAAACCAAATAGCAGGGGAAACGCTCCAAGTTGAACAAGTTCATTCTGATTCAGAAAAATGAACTACAGGTGTGAAAATGCCCTAAGTTAGCATTTTTAAGCAATGAATGAAGACATTTACTGAGGACTTGCTGATAAAGAACAGACATATTTAAAAAAATATTTCTGATACTTCTGATGGAACTGGTGGCACTGAGCATGCATTAACTGTGCCAGTGGGGCTAGATACAGCCTTAGTCACAAGGGAGGCCAGTGTGGATTTTGTGTTTGTTAGGGGTAAGGAAGGTCTGTGGAGATAGCTTGGAGGGGGGTGGGTCTGGGACGCCACACTTCACTGTTGAGCCTTCTGGAGGTGTTGTGGGCTTAATTCAGCGAAACACTGACGAGGGAAGGTGCCTACCTGATGACCCACTAGTAATGCAGTGTGTGGTTTGGGTACTCATGTGATGGGCTCAATAAGTAACCGTAGATGTTAAGGGTAGCTGGTTGCTGATCGGATCATAAATGGCCACAGCAGCCATAGGGTGTAGCTGTAGGATTGAAAGATTTGTGTGGCTGCTAGTGGTAAGAGAGTAGGGTGGGCCCTATGTGAAGCTCTAATGGTTTGGCATAGGATTTTACATCTTATCTTGTGTATGATTGTAATAAAAACCAATTGCTACAATTCATAACCAATATTTGGAATTTCTCAGTGATATTTGACTTTTTAGAACAGAAGACTCCTGATCTGTACACAGTAGAATATCTGGTCACCTTAAAAATCAATTTTGGCAGTAATTTTGTAATAATTTGTAATAATTTCTTTAACTTTATCTGTTTCAGCTATTATGAAGTCTCAGGCGGCTCTGATCACATACCAAGAGCATTTTATGAAGCAGTCAATGCAACGATCCTCCTTAAATCAAAAGTCAGGCTCATTAGTCAAACCGACAGTAATGTAACGATTTCATATCAAGACTGGCGAAACCCCTCCTCTCTGACCAACCTCACATTCGACTTCGCTCTGTTGACGGCTACAGCCAAAGCTTCGCTCTTCATAGAGTTCCAGCCTCCTCTGTCAGTCAGGAAGATGGAGGCTCTGCGCTCAGTCCACTATGCCAGCTCCACCAAGGTTGTGCTGAGCTTCAGAGACAGGTTCTGGGAGAAGGAAGGCATCAAAGGTGGAAGGAGCATCACAGATTTGCCCTCACGGTTCATTTACTACCCAAGCCATAGCTTCCCAGGGACAGAAGGGGGCGCCCTGCTGGCCTCCTACACCTGCTCTGATGATTCCACACTGTTCCAGGGGGTGCCAGATGAGGAGCTGATGGGCATGGTGCTGAAAGACTTGGTGAAGATCCATGGAGACTACATCAGGCCCCTGTGCACTGGTGGTATTGTGAAGAAGTGGGCACTAGATCCTTACAGTCTTGGAGCCTTTGCCATCTACACCCCTTACCAGCAGACTGATTACTCTGCTGCTCTGTTCCAGAGAGAGGGGAGGATTCATTTTGCAGGAGAACATACAGCCATGCCTCATGGCTGGATTGAGACGTCCATGAAGTCTGCTCTCAGAGCAGCTAAGAACATAAATGATCTTGTAGAATAAAAACAACCAAATGCAGAAGTGGCAGACGTACACAAGCCCTTTAGTTAAGTAAAGGTACTAGTAATCTAGTAAATTAATTACTCAAATAAAAGTTAAAGTATAATTAAAATGTTTTACTCAAGTAGATGTATAATAGTACATACTCCTATGTTTTTAATCAGGATGCCTTTTTTAATTAAAATTACAGGTAAACAAGCAAAATCATTAAAAACATGCAGTAAACAGCTTTAGTTTAACACTGTTCTTAAGAAACTTGCCTGAGACGATGTGTATATCAGATATTTTTGTATATCACCAGGCCTTAATACATTATTTGAATGAGTAGAACTGTTCACCAAAGCAATAGCTGAACTGACTATAGTCAGTGTAAACTCACAGTGCAGCTACATTCTAGGACCAATTGTCATCCAATCTCTCTGAGTGATTCTTTATTATAGATGATACCATTAAAAAGGGATAATGGAACATTTTGTTCATGTTTAAAGGGTCCTTCCTGTGGTGAGCTTCACATTTTAACACTAATAGCTCTTAGCAGATGCTGGAGCTCAGCAAGTTTTATATTTAAGTCTTTGAACCTGTTAGAATTACAGTAATGCTCTATTTTGATGGTTCATTCAGTCAAATATCTTTTAACAAGAGGCCCAGAATGTCTTATTTCATCTCTACAGTAGCTGCTTTTCAGAGCTCTTTAAATCAAAGCATGCTCTTTTAGGGCTAAAAATCCATCCTGCTGTACTAAATGTTTCTTACATGCTGCTGAGGCTGCTTTCAGGGCCTGTAAGCTGTGAAAGTAGCCAATCACATGTTTACTCCGCTCCCTCCTCCCTCTCTATGGTCCTCATCCAGTAGGATTCTTTTAAATTAACATATACATCAATAAATAGATAAAGAGATAAAATACACCAATAAATCTTTAGTTAAAGCTAACAATTTTTGAAAGTAGAAGTATATATTTGTATTTTGAAATGTAGCAAATAATTGTAAAAAGCATTACGTAACAGAAATACTCAAGTACAGGTACCTAAAAAAAACTACACTGCTCAAAAAAATAAAGGGAACACTAAAATAACACATCCTAGATCTCAATGAATAATATATATCAGTTAAAATCTTTATTTATTACATAGTGGAATG
>BRDA01084558.1:572-13365 GCA_036984385.1 Crenuchus spilurus
TCCACCCGTCTGACTTTTACATCCACCCGTTTATATTTGCATATGTGTTTTATAATCCGATATAAACAAACAAAATACCCCTAACTTATGTCGGGATCATCTGTGTTTCTATATGTATATATGGGAGTAGGGCTGTATTCAATCCCCATAAAACAAACAAATATAGCCTAATATTTTGTGTATACGTTTATATTTGCCCACCTACATTTTCAGTCTGCCCACCTAGCTACAGTGGGCTAGAACCGGGCCTGGTCACAGATCATTTTCTTAAAGTTATGGAGGATAGAATTTACGTATAAATAAACCGACACATTTTATGATGTAGCCCGAAATTGAGCTTCCCCTCTTTGAAAGACCAGCATCTGCCACTGGTATGTACTATATATATATATCAGTGGCGATTGCTCTAAGACTGCAAGGGAAGCTCAGCTTCCCCTAAAATGTCAAAAAATAAGTGATCAATAATATACTGTTGTGTGTACATGTCATTGACTAAATATGCGCTACAACACGCTCAACTTTTGTTCAGAATCAGCTTCTTATCACTGGTAACGACGCGGCTTTCCTCTCACTCATTCCTGCAGCTTCACAGTGCTTTAAACAGGGTGGATGCTCAGCCCGTCATTGGATAAATGCCGGGCTTTGTCCCGCCCATCAGACGCTCAGCGTCTCTGGGGGTCTATGGGGCACTCGGCTGGCCAGGACGCTCAGCTTCTGCATGATGATTGGATGATTTGTCTGAGGCTGAATCCCTTTTTGATTGACAGCTAAATGAGCGAATCAGCGATCTTTTGGTGTAAACATCAGTGGGAGCATTTTTTTTTTATTTTCATTCTGTTCTGAGTTGAACCGGAGACGTTCCTAATCCTCTTAGCGGCATTTTCTTTGTTAAAAATGACTAGCGACAAGTCGAGCTTTTATTTCTGGTGTTTTTTGTAGCTGCTTGTGTTTGGAGACTGACTTCTATCACTCTTTCTGACTTCTATCAAAGTTTGTCCAGCAGGTGCTGCTGAGCCTCTCCACCATCACAAAGCACTCACAGGCGGACACACTTCACACTAGCCTCGCGCCAGTCCCAGCTAGCGAGCTAGCAGGTGTAAAGAGCTTCTCCTGTTTAAAGCGGCTCAAGTCTTACACCCACAACACCATGAGCCAAGGCCGTTTAAGCAGCCTAGCTCTGCTGACCATTGAGAGGACACTAGTCAAGTCCCTGGAAAAGACGCCTTGTTGGTATGACAGGATCACAGATCATTTTCTTAAAAAGGAATGGAGGGTAGAATTTATGTATATATATTGGGGGGAGGGGGTATATACACCAAAATGCCAGAACTTTAACACCATCTGACCTTTACTGCTATACAGCCCCATTCCATTCTCTCAGAACACCAGACACTTTTTGTTCTTACACATTCCTCTGTAATCAGCACTAAACATTTAGACCCCTGTCAGTTTGGACCAGGTCGGATTACTGTTACCCTTGCACACAAATTCTTGGGTACCCAACACCGTATGGTTCGGTGATACCTCTATATGTCTTTGTCAGTAGGTGTACTCATCACTGCTGAGCAGAAGGACCTTACAAGCTTTGCCATTTTGGAGATTCTGACCCAGCCATCACAATTTACCCCTTGTCAAAGTATAATGCTGGATACAGGAGGAATGTGTAAGAATGTGTAGGGTTTAACACCCTGAGAGTATGGAGACTACATAGCCGTACACCAGTCATATGGATTTAACATTTTGTGGTATTAATGTTGTTGATTTTTGGTATAAATATATATTTATAAATACTCTCTAAGTCAATGGGTCCCAGTTTTGATATTGAAGACCCCCTACAGTAGCAGTAGTAGTATCAGTATTAGTAGTAATAGTATTTTCAGCAAAACTAGTCTGAGCAGGGTGACTCAGAATGTGCACAGAAATGTTTCTTTTATGTGTCATCTGTACATATGATGCTTCAGTCAAGCCCCTTGTTTGACGTGATATGATGTCATTTGTTCAGTGACGTGATTTCACTAGGTGGGGAGATCAAACATGAGCTGCTGATAGGCTCTGGGCTAGGCAGAAAGCAGAAATAGTTACAGAAGCTCAGTTTTCAGGTGGAGCCAGCATTCATATTCATAAGTTTCAGTATACGGGACTTCACAGTTTTCTCCACAAACTTCTGAGAACATCTACAGACAGATCACTTTGGACACTTCTGAAATGGACACTCTTGTGAAACGAGGAGAAGGTTATTTGCAGCACCATAAACATTCTGAGGTAAGACTGAAAACAGCCTTTTGTTTATAACTCGGCACAGTAAGAGGCTTTCCAAAGTAAGATTTAAATATATTTTGAGCCACCAAAGTAAGAAAAAAATATTCTTTCTTCTTTTCAACAAATCATAAAATAAATGTACTGGATGACTAACTTCTTCATGTGAATTCACAAGAAAATAACCAGCAAGAACTGCTCAGATGTCTTATCTGCTTCTGAATGTATTTTAGGCTCATTAAATATAGAAAAGGGTGGAACATGAATGAATGGCTATTATAAATGTTTGCTTGTGTCTGATATTTGCTGACACATATTCAGTGTCCATCTTTGCCTAGACAAGACTTTGTATTCACGGCCCCCAGGTGTGAAGTTACGTGCTGGTATGAAGGAGATAAAACTCACATTGTTTCTGCATGTCAAGGCAGGGCACACATTTCTCTGCCTGTTTCGCAATAATGCTGGCGCACACTTGTGTACACACGTTATATGTGTGATAGCTGTTCACAGGACCCCTTCAAACACACTCAAAAATAGAAAGTGAATGGAAATTAAAGTAAGGTGTTTACATTTTTACTCAAAAGAGCAGCACCCACTGAGGATAACAGTACTCACAGAGGACCAGCTGGATACATGGATGGATGGATAATTAAATTGATGGATGTGTCAATATTTGGGTAAATGATAGTTGATGGATGGATAGTTGGGAAAATGGATAGTTGGAAGGTTAAATTGATGGATGGATGGATGTATCAATAGTTGTATGAATAGTAGTTGGATGAATGAATATTTGGGAAAATGGATAGTTGGAAGGTTAAATGGATGGATGGATGGATGTATTGATAGTTGTATGAATAGCAGTTTGGATGAATGGATATTTGCAAAAATGGATGGTTGGAAGGTTAAATGGATGGATGGATGTATCGATAGTTGTATGAATGGTAGTTGGATGAATGGATATTTGGAAAAATGGATAGTTGGAAGGTTAAATTGATGGATGGACGGATAGATGTATCGATAGTTGGGTGAATGATAGTTGGATGGATGGATAGTTGGAAGGTTAAATGGATGGATGTATCAATAGTTGAGTGATGGATAGTTGGGAAAATGGATAGTTGGAAAGTTAAATTGATTAATGGACTGATGGATAGCTGGAAGGATGAATGGGTGTATAGATAGTTGTAAGAATGGATGGATACTTGGAAAGGTAAACAGATAGTTGGATGGATGGGTATTTGGAAGGATAAAAGCATGGAGTTGGAAGGAAAACTGGATGGATGGATGGATAGTTGGACGAATTTGTACATGGTTGGTTGGAAGGATGAATGGGTGGATGGACAGTTGGAAGGATGAATGGGTGGATGGACAGTTGGAAGGATGAATGGGTGGATAGTGGGATGCATGGATAGTTGCATGGATTCATTAACTAAGACATTACTTAACCATTTAATAATGCTTAATATAGTCGTAAGTACTGTTAATGTACTCTATGTGCCCTTATTGTAAAGTGTTACCAAATTATTTAAAAAGTTCAGATTTTTTTCTGCTTCAGTTTTATTTTTATTGAAAACTTAATTGCTTGAATGATTGAAGCCGCCCCCCTGGACAGATATGTAAATCAACATCTTTCTTAGTCAGAGCATTTAAAATAAACAGAGCCTGCTGATATGAATGAATGAATGATTGTTACACTTATATAGCGCCTTTCTCAAAACCAAGGACACTTTTCAATCAACACATTTACACACACTCAACCACACATACTGGCAAGGTTTCAGGTGTGAATGAAATATGTCAGGCTTTGGGAGCCACTTGGCATAAATTCCTTTATATAATGCTTTTACAGGGTGTTTCATTTTGGCTGTATATGCTGTTTTAATGCATAAAGAGAATGCTGACTCATAGATCAGTGAGGCCATTTCTCAATAGTATTAATATTATATTAATGGGTGGAGTACAGATACATGCCATTGTGGGGTGCAAAAGTATAAGGATCATTATAAATGCTGCACTGCCAGAAGTACTTCTGTTTCCATTAAAACATGTTCCATCTTGCCTCTCTCCTTTCTCCCATCTGTCTCTCCATGGCTAGAAGTGGAAGAAGTACTGGCTGAATCTCTACCCAGACAGTGGGCGTGGCGTGGCTCGGCTGGAGCTTACAGAAACAAGCTCGGATCGGTCACCAGTAATGGTCCGGAGACATCTGGACCGTAAGGTTGTAAGGTTATCTGACTGCATCAGTGTGGTTAGACTCCCGCCACATGCAGAGGCTCACCCTGGGGACAACATGGCTGCCTTCTGTGTTGAGACAGATGAGAAGAGGCTGGTGATTGCAGTACAGAAGGAGGAATGTGGAGAGTGGGTGGAGAAAATCTGTAACACTGCCTTTCAGGTGAGGATTTGCACATTCCAGAATAGAAATAAGGTGAATTAAGGGTGACTGAGATGGCATTTCTGCCCTGTGTAAAATGAACAGTATGCCCCACCACCATAATCAAAAACTATAACAATCTTGGCTTGATTAGAGCCACTGTAACTGGATTATCCTGTTGATGGTGCTGGAGCTCCAGCAGAGTGTGCTGACTGCTGTTGATGCCTTGACCACTGAACTCCATTTACTCACACAGGTGCAGAGAGATTTTAGAGGACTTATCTGCTCTGTCCAACAATAATTCAGTGTCTCGTCAAAGCCGTTTAGCTGCTCTCATTTGAGTATCATGAATCATAAGGCGAATTCATAGTTCATTAGTAAGGCTGCATTTCTTAGAACCCCCAGTAGATGGCACTAGCGTATAATGTATGTACGTATTCTATTTGTCCATTTCAGCGGTTTTTTGTCCTGGTTGTGTTCCCATAGCTCCCTCATGTAGCAAGAAGGACGGAAGTTAAAATGTTGCTCAGTTGGTAGCAGTATTTGAGATTGCTATAAACCTGTGTGCGTACATACATAAAAAGTAAGTTTATTATTGATTAGTTCTACAGCCAGAGTTATTGTATTAGAATAATATAATAATATGTCTAAAATAGTGAATAGTGAGTTAGTGGATTACTTTTGTGCATTGTGTTAAATGCTATCAGGGAAAGTTAGAAGTTGGACGTATAATGCATAGACGCTGCTATTTGTGATAATTGATGTAAGCAGTGGAATTATGTTTGTCTGTTTACTACAACCCCCCCCCCACACACACACACACACACACACACACACACACGCACGCATCTAACTAAAGGCGTTTTCACACCAACACTATTTGGTCCGGTTAAAACGAACTCTTTTGCTCTCTTGGTGCCCTTCGTTTCATCCGGTGTGAAAACGGTAATCGAACTCGGGTGCGGATCAAACGAGGTGTTGTCGTTCCGGTCCCAAACGAACTCGGGTGCGGTGAGAACGTGATCTGACCAGAGTGTAACTCCACAAGTTTGAGCTAAACGGAGAGAGAACTGTGCTGTTGCTGCTGTCATGCGTCACTAACTCACCGCAGAGACTGTGTAAAGGCTGGTTTATACTTGAGGCGTCATGAAGTTCGCAACTCGCAAGTTACGTCCGCGCGTCTAAAATGACGTCACTCACAAGGACACGCCTCCGCGCGTCTGCGAATCTTTGCTCCGCCCACCCCAGAGTTTTTCTAACTAAGCGGAGGATCGGAATCGGACAACAAGCCAAATTGACTAATTGGAAGAGAGACTGGAGGCAGAAATAAAGAGGTATAGGCATATTTATGTATGATGATAAAATGCATTTAAAATATTTTGTGGTCAGTGTCTTGCATAGGCATTACAAGAAGTTTAAACTCTCCCTTACCTCGTCTTTCTTTGCTAATGGTCCATCTCCTTCTCCGTTTTCTCATCAAAAGTAGCAGCAAATACAACAGCTGCTCTTACTCAGGTAACAGGTCTTCATCTTGCGCATTCATTTTGTGATAAACAATAGTGTTCTTCTGAATCTGTGCAGTTCAGATTGGTATTTTTCACGCAGCACCACCTAGGAGATAGGAAAATATTGCTGCGCCTCTCATCTATGTCGCAAGTGAGTATAAATGCATTTAGTCCCAGCAAACGCACGACTCTCATTCACGCAGTACCTGACGTATGAAGTATAAACCAGCCTTCACGCGGCACTATTTCGCATGAGGGCTCTCAAGACAGCGGAATGGAGCCATGGCTCGGGACAGGTGAGTGCCGCCTGTCAGCCGCGAGACAGTAGGTGAATGCTGTGTGGCAACAGGACAGTGACAATTTTTGCTCTGCTGCTGCTGCTCTAGTGTTTACTTTCTTACTCCCGCACCAGACAGCTCTGACCAATCGGAGGAGACAATCTGCTCACGTGGTTTGTTGGGGAGCATTTTGCTGTTTAGGTTTGTGCCTGTGTGAAAACAAACCAAATAGCGTTGAAAACATTCCATGTTAAACAAACTCACAATGATTCAGACCAGAGAAACAAAGTACCGGTGTGAAAACGCCCTACATTGCTTAAGACTGAACATCTCTCTCTTACCGGAGCCTCCTTTTTTAAGACCCCCCAAGCCAGCACACCAGAGAATCTTTCTCTACTTCATGGTCCTTCCAGCCAGATAAGTGGCAACACTGAAGCAAATATGGATCTGGAGCACGAATGCATAGAGGTATCTGCAGTGCAACCACGGATCCAGCGAGAGAGACGTCCTCCAGTCTATCTTAATGATTATGAAGTTGGGTACTGTCCAAACCAAATGCCACGTCCTCTCAGATCTCCATCGCAAAAGTCTCTTACTCAGTCACAATGCAGAAGACCAAAGTCACAGGTCAGTGTGAACTCCAGTTCTGGTCGCTCTGCTACTGCAGAGCTGGAAGAACATATTAAACATTTGGAGCTGACAGAATTGCAAGAAATACTGAGTAAATTAGATGAAGTGTCTTGAGCTGCTTATAAGAGCAAAGAATACATTACACTTTCAGCGATGCTTAAAGGAGAAGTAAATAGAGCTTGAAAGGGCACATCTCATTACAGCCTTTCTTAAAGTGTGATACAGAGCCTTCTAAGCATGCTATGCCAAAGGGAGCTTGTGAAGCTACTTTATCAGCCCAGTTTAGACAATCTGCAAACTCCATAATCTCAGTTGAAAACTGAGATATATCTTAATGTCCTCATAACTTTTATCAGCAGCACAACAGTCATCATTTCTGCTAGTAAAACCTGATATTCCTCGGAGCTCGACTGAAGCCAGAAGGCAGACTCGGGCTACCCAGCATTATGCTACCTTGTTGCGCCACCTATGCTTTTCAGCATCATGTGAATGAACACAGTGAGGGCAATGAGGATATTGTTAATTCCATAGAACATGCATTCCATGTAGACAGCTGTCTCTAAAGTCTCACCTCTGAAGAAAAAGCCAGGAACGTAATAGATCAGATTTGAGAGCTGCTGGCTTCAGGAGGTTTTGAAATATGGCAGTGGGCCAGTAACATTCCAGATGTCGTAGACCACCTCCCAACAGAGGCTAGAGCAAAAAGTACAGAATGATGGCTCTCTCAATGGAGTCAAGACCAAGAAGAATTTACATTAAGTCTGCTCTAGAATTTCCAGGGTTTTTTTTCCATTTCAGAAACACTTCTTCAAACCAACATGTTGCTGCAAGAAAGTGTCTTCATCATCCCCAGTAAAACCACTTAAAATATACTTTATTTAAATTAAATTATACTAAAATGCTATAAAAATCTACCTAAAAAACACACCAAAGGAAAAAAGAAACAAGCAAACAAAAATCACCACCCATATTAAGAAAAATTAAGATTCGCTTCTAAAATTTTTTAGGAGGTATGCTGGGCCTGGGCTTTAACAAACCCATTAAAAAGTTAAAATTCAAGGGCCATAAAATCTTCCAGGTATTGGAGCTTGTGTGGGGGTATCACCCCACTCCCCCACAAACTCTTCTACCCTCGGAGGAGTCAACTCACTCACCCCTATAGTTTCATCCTCATCTTTGGGGGACTGAGGAGAGATGGGGATAACCCCCCTGGGCACCGCCCTGGGGGGGCAACCTTCTTCTTTGAACCAGTTTTACTCCCTTTGTCTCCCCGGTCTATGACCCTCTTTCTAGAGGGCTGGAGGGGGCACCTTTGTGGACCGAGGGAGAATGTCTGGGGCAGGACACCCAGCCCCCCCTGAAGAGGAGGCAATGGGGGGTCCCCCATTACTACAAAACTGCCAGGTCCAACATGACTCCCCACTACCTCCCCTCTATCCGGCCCACCCTCTGCCCTGGTCAATACAGCCGCATAGGACCTGACCCTATTGGGGCAAGAGTGAGACAGATGACCTGCCACACCACAGCCCCTACAGCAGCGGGGGTCTTAACAATCACAAGCTAGGTGACCATGCCCCAGACAATTTCTACAAACTATATCCGTACACCCCTCGATCCGATGTCCTTGTTTAAAGCACCCCCTGCAGAAAGCCGTCTGCACCTGTAAAACAAGTAACACTTATTACCTTTAAGGTGAAGTAGCCAGGGGGGTGCAGCGTTCCCCCCTTTCCGTCATTCTTCAGAGTTACCTGAAACTGGCAGTGCCCATTCCAAACCCCCAGCTCATCCCGGGTCATCTTATCCCATGGCTGAACCTCACCATACTCCTCTAGGAAATTGCAGACAGACTCATACGACACAAAAGGATTAAACACATGGACAGTGACCACCCGCTGGTTGGTCTCCCACATGGGGACCATAGTGAAAGACCTCCCCAGTGAATGGCCTCCCAGGACTGGCCCCTGCTCCAGGACCCGTCCACAGGCCACTTCTGTCCCCAAGGTGACATTGAAAAAACTATAGGTGCTGTTACGCTGAACACAAATGAGGTCTTCGGGCTTCAGCCCCAGCAGAGTAAAAAGGACCTCCCAGATGAAGGGGACCCACTCAAGGAACGAGGCATCAACATCCAGGGCCCTCCACTGGAACCGAATGGTGCAAGGCAGATCTCCACTTACCTCCACACCAGGCTCCAGTGGAGGGGGTATCCGCCCCAACCCCATCTCGTCCAGTGGTCCCAGCCTCCCGAGTCCTCGAGTCCCCAGGTCCAAAGATGAGGCCCAGCGCCGCCAATCCTGGCCATCCAGCCAGCCACAAATAAAACCAGAAGCCCAAGGGATCACATGCGGCAGCGGCGGTCAGGCCACCTGCTGCTGCACCTAGGATCACCCCTGGACTCCACTAAAACTAGAGCCCAAGCACAGCAAATGAAGTCCTCCTCAGCAGATCCAGCAAAAAGCTGTAGCACCTTTGGTGAAATGGTAATTCGGTAAGGATACTAACTTGATCTTAGCCAAAAGGCCGACAAGCGCTGGAATTTCCAGATAGACCATTTGGGCTATAGGCATCAACCTGTGCAACACAATGAGTCCACTCTCACTGTGTATAATGTGTATAAGGTATTAGCAACACAATATGATAGATTAGGGTACCTTTTACCCTTCAGAACAAGAGCTAAAGTCCTTATATGTGGAAGGTAGAGATTGGCTGGGATGAGATTATCCCATCAGATGGTTTGCTGTAGAGGTCTGCTTTATCACGGGACCCGCGGGACCCATTACAATAACTATGGGACCAAAATTAATTGTCTTTTGTGGGAGTGTTCGGTCAGTCAGTCCAGTTGTCGTGGGAGCAGGACGAGACATACAGTGAGGAAAATAAGTATTTGAGCACCCTGTGAATTTGCAAGGTCTCCCACTTAGAAATCATGGAGGGGTCTGAAATTTTCATCTTAGGTGCATGTTCACTGTGAGAGACATAATCTAAAAGACAAAATCCAGAAATCACAAGGTATGATTTTTTAATCATTTATGTGTGTGTTACTGCTGCAAATAAGTATTTGAACACCTGTGAAAATCAATGTTAATATTTGGTACAGTATCCTTTACAGAGGTCAAACGTTTCCTGTAGTTTTTCACCAGGTTTGCACACACTGCAGCAGGGATTGTGGCCCATTCCTCCACACAGATCTTCTCCAGATCAGCAAGGTTTCTGGGCTGTCTCTGAGAAACACGGAGTTTGAGCTCCCTCCAAAGATTTTCTATAGGGTTTAGGTCTGGAGACTGGCTAGGCCACTCCAGAACCTTGATATGCTTCTTACAGAGCCACTCCTTGGTTATCCTGGCTGTGTGCTTTGGGTCATTGTCATGTTGGAAGACCCAGGCATGACCCATCTTCAATGCTCTGACTGAGGGAAGGAGGTTGTTCCCCAAAATCTCACAATACATGGCCCCGGTCATCCTCTCCTTAATACAGCGCAGTCGTCCTGTCCCATGTGCAGAAAAACACCCCCAAACATGATGCTTCCACCCAAATGCTTCATAGTAGGGATGGTGTTTTTGGGATGGTACTCATCGTTCTTCTTTCTCCAAACACAGCGAGTGGAATTAAGACCAAAAAGTTCTATTTTGGTCTCATCTGACCACAGAACTTTCTCCCATGACTAGGACTGCCACAAACTATTATTTATATCGTTGACTAATCACAGATTATTTTTTAAGATTAGTCGACTAATCGTATTACGTTATTTGAATATAAATACGTTACTTGAATATAAAACAAACAGCTTATCGCACTAGAATGCAGCTGCTATTAAATAACCATCATTAGATTTCAGCTATATGCTAACTAAAATAAAAACAATTAAGACCATAGTTCATTAAACCTTTAATGAAATATGCAGTTTGTTGCAACAATCAATTATTTAACTGTTCAGCATAAAGTGTAAACGTAGCATTGAAACGTAATGTTAGAAAACATTAGCATTGCAATTCAAACACATGACTGTTAGGATGTTACAGAAAACACATGAATGTGTGCTAAGGTTAATGAATCAAATCGTCATCGCTAATGTTAACTCAATATGAGTAAGCAGCAAATTAACTCTCTGTTTACGCTAATTTTAGCAGCTAACTAGCAATTTAGCTGACCGAGATGATGGTCCCTCTTCATCATTGTCACAATCAGCCACAACATGCAATCAGCCACAACATGCTTCCTTGTCAGGTGCTCGTGCATTGCAGTTGTGCTGCCGTGGAAGGCAAGTTCTGCCTTGCAGATATTGCATTGCACACCTTTCTCTTTCATTTTCTTAAAATTATCCCACTCTTTTGAGCTCTGTTGCCTGGTAGCCCTGATGGCAGAGCCTGTCTGTATAAAGTCTTGTGACGTCATCCACGGCCTACCCTGGTTACCACTTCTGCGCATGTGCATCAAAGACAGAAAGGCAGATGCAGCAGTGGAAGGTGCCGCAGCAGTTTGGAGAGAAAAACAAAGTTAAAAAAAAAACAAAAAAAAAAACACATTGACTATTAAATTAGTCATCAACTATTTTAATAGTCAACATAATCGTGACTAGTCGACTAATCATGACAGCCCTACCCATGACTCCTCTGGATCATCCAAATGGTCATGGGCAAACTTAACACGGGCCTGGACATGTGCTGATTTAAGCAAGAGAACCTTCCTTGCCATGCATGACTTTAAACCATGACGTCTTAGTGTATTAGCCACAGTAACCTTGGAAAAAGTGGTTCCAGCTCTCTTCAGGTCATTGACCAGGTCCTCTGGTGTAGTTCTGGGCTGATTCCTCACCTTTTTTAGGATCACTGATACACCACGGTAGATCTTGCATGGAGCCCCAGTCCGAGGGAGATTGACAGTCATGTTTAGCTTCTTCCATTTTCGAACAGTTGATCTTTTTTCACCAAGCTGCTTGGCAATTGCCCCGTAGCCCTTTTCAGCCTTGAGAAGGTTTACAATCTTGTCTCTGTTGTCTTTGGACAGCTCTTTGGTCTTAGCCATGTTAGAAATTAGTCTTACTGATTGCGTGGGGTGGGCAGGTGTCTTTATGCAGTTATCGACCTCAAATAGGTGCTTCTAATTTAGAATAATAAGTGGAGTGGAGGTGGACTTTTTAGAGGCAGACTAACAGGTATTTGAGGGCCAGAATGTTTGCTGATTGGCAGGTGTTCCAATACTTATTTGCAGCAGTAACACACAAAAATTAATAAAAAACCATACATTGTGATTTCTGGATTTTTTTTAGATCATGTCTCTCACAGTGGACATGCACCTAAGATGAAAATTTCAGACCCCTCCATGATTTCTGGATAGGTTCTGGGTTGGATGTAAGATCCGGAGTTATTGAGAAAAGACCCGGACAAAAACATGCAGGAGTGGGCGGGAGCGGGACTAACAATCAGTCCCGCGCAGACCTCTAGTTTGCTGGAGCGATGGAGAACATGGGAGTTACATGGGATGGCATATCCCCCCCTTTGCAGACAGTGAAGTGGCAAGTAGGAAAGCACGTTTTCTGTGATGCTTCAGAACACATATGATTCATACAGAGCACAGCTGGCAGGAGTCCATAACAAGGAATTTCTGTTGGTGATATACAGTCAATAATTTTGTCCGGCCCATTTTTGGATTTTGTGTGAAATTATGTCAAATTTGCCTTTTTTTCCCTCTGTTTTTTGTGTTGTTCCAATACACACAAAGGAAATAAACATGTGTATAACAAAACATGTGTAATT
>BRDA01084570.1:10091-20091 GCA_036984385.1 Crenuchus spilurus
ATTCGTTTGTTGCTGTATTTGGTGACTACAGAGAGATAGCGAGAGAGAGACATCAGTGGTTTATGTCGTTGTTTGCTTATTAATAGTGACCCATTCTTCTGTTTCCTGATGAAACAAGAGAGAGAGAGAGAAAAAAAAGATGGAGAAAGAGAGAGTGGGAGATAAAAAATGATGGCATATGCTAAGTCTGGCACACACACACACATGGCCCAAATGTGGGCTGGGATTCATTTTGCATTTCAAAGTCCCCCAGCAAGACCACTGTCCACTGTCACACACTAATACGTCTTTTTTTATCCAATATTAGGAAAAATGTCAGTGAAAGAGTCAAATGACTGATTGTGTGCCATGTAGTGATCCAGAGAAACCTCTCTGCCACCAGTCTTTGCATGCAAACTAATGAAAAATCAATACGGTGTGTTTGAGAATCCATAGTCTCACGAAACATAATATTGTGATTCTCAAGTGTATTTCCTTACACCCCTAATACACTAATACATATTCCTTCTATTTGCATAGTACAGGACGTTTTATGTTTGAAAATGCTATTTTGAGCATATTAAAAATCTTTTTAAAAAAGCAAATACTTTAATGAACATTATGTTAAATGATTTAACATTTAACAAATTCTAACACTCAAGAATTAAAACAAGTGAATCACCACCAACATGCAGCATATTACTGCTTTATTACCAAGGCACAAAGCACTAGTCTCTCTCTCTCTCTCTCTCTCTCTCTCTCTCTCTCCTTCTCTCTCTTCATATCAGATGTCATTATCTTATTTCTTAGCAACAGCCGACCATCTGTGTCTTCATTGCTTTTAATGTTTCAGAAAACATTTTCTAAATGCTTTAACGTCTGGAAGAAATCAATTACAGTGATGCAGTTGAGCTTGAAGAACCTTTCAAAGTACTGTATTCTAATTAATCAATTAACAGAATTGAGAGAACTTTTACAACTGTCCAACTGTCTGAATTTCATTTATTTAATTACTTTATGGACTAACTTTCTAAATTACACCTTTTCATAAAAATAATTGCTTATTAATTTGGCTTCTCAAAGCCAAATTACTGTTCTTCCTTTTCTTCTCCTAGCAGTCCCATAGCAACATCCCAGCAAACACCAAAACTGCAATAGCAATAGCCTAGCAACACCCCAGCAACCACCAAAACTACAATAGCTATAGATGAGCAACACCTCAGCAACCATAAAATCTACAAAAGCAAGAGCCTATCAACACCCCAGCAACTACCAAAACTAAAATAGCTATAGATTAGCAACACCCCAGCAACCACAAAATCTACAAAAGCAAGAGCCTATCAACATCCCAGCAACCACCAAAACTACAATAGCAATAGCCTGGCAGCACCCCAACAACCACAAAATCTACAAAAGCAAGAGCCTATCAACACCCCAGCCACCACCAAAAGTACAATAGCCATAGATTAGCAACATCCCAGCAACCACCAAAACTACAATATCAACAGCCTAGCAACCACCAAAATTACAGTAGCATGAGCCTACTGCAACGTATGTAGTGACACGCTAATAGCCAATCACGGAGCACTATCAGGCTTGGTTGTGCCGCCTCGTTATCTCAAGCAGGCCCTCTTGTTTGTGTAACTTGAACCAACACGGTGTGAGACGCATGGTGAGTGGAATATAAGCGCGATGAGCAGCGCGACGAGCAGCGCGACGAGCAGCGCGACGAGCAGCGAAGAAATTGTGAATAAAAAAAGGAAGAAATTGTGAATAAAAAAGGAAAGGTCAGCTCACCAGTATGGCAGTTTTTCGGATTTTTTCAGTCGGACCGTACTCAGACCAACGTTGTCTGCAAATTGTGCAGAACTGTTGTCCCCACCAAGACCGTCAATACGGTTAACTTGTTTTACCACGTTAGCCGGCTCTAATTGAGGACAAAATGGTGTGCATCACTACAGACAGTGCGGCCAATATAGTGAAGGCGACATCACTAAATGACTGGACACGGCTGCAGTGTTTTGGCCATCGTTTGCACTCTGCTGTTAGTGAGTAGCATTGTCATTTTGATGATAATTATCCATGTTGGTTCCTATTTATTATCCAATGTTTATTTGAGATGTTATAGTACTAATAACAACAACAAAAACTATTACTACTACTAATAATAATAATAATGCTGATTATCATTGTAATAATAATAATGCTGATCATTGTAATAATAATAATAATAATAATAATAATTTTTATTATAATTGTTATTAGTAGGCGATTAACTTCCTTGTAAACTTCCTAGCACTAAAGCAACTCCTAGCACTAAGGGCAAGGATATTTTTTTATTTGAGTGTTTTTCATGGTTGTGTTGTCATTTCTGAGGAAGGTTAAATTTGAAATAAAATGTTTAAATGTAACATTTTTCTCATAGTCCTTATTTTAAATAGGTAAAAAAAAATTCAATAATTATCGATATCGACCGATATGAAGTACTTATATCGTGATACAGTTTTTAGCCATATCGCCCAGCCCTACCAGCAACCACCTACAAACACTGGCAACCATTTAGAATTCATTAGTAACAATTTTCCAACACCTTATCCATCACCTGGAATACCTTATCAACCACATAGTAACACCTCAGCTGCCACCTCAGATCTCCAAGGTCATCAACACTGTCACTTCTGTCTGTCCCAAAGACTTAAGTTAAAAGAAATATGTGCCTTTGCTGTTGCGGCACCTAAACTCTGGAATGGACTCCCAAGTGACATTAGACTTGCCCCATCTGTAACTGTTTTTAAATCCAAGCTCAAAACTTATTTCTATCACCAGACTTTCAGCAGCTGCTAACCTGTTCAGAGATGGACTTAAGGATTGAACTTTGTTTTAATTTACATCTGTTTGTGTTGCACAAGTAGTGACTGGTGGAGTTGTTTTTTTTGTTTTAAAGCACTTAAGTTTTAAATATGCTTTAAAAATAAAATGTACTTACTTACTTACGTACCAGAACTTTCACAACCACATGACACCTTAGCAACACAACCTTAAAACCACTCATTACAAAAACTCAATAAATAGCAACATAAAATAAAAAATAAATAAACTTAACTCATAAATAGCAACCACCAGCTATTTACAGAGGTATTAACTTTTCAAGCATTATTAACTTTGACAAGACAAATTAAAGTTAATTCACAACCTTCCCTTTGTCGTTATACTTATCCTGGGTGGTATTGTTTCATTTGTGATTTTATGTTGAGAAAGTGTTTTAAAACGGTGTTTATTCACAGCACATGTCAGATCATGTGGAGCCAGTTCACTTTAAGTTATGATTTGTATCTAGTGGTAAAGGCTCTGTTATCATCTGTGTGTGTGTGTGTGTGTGTGTGTGTGTGTGTGTGTGTGTGTGTGTGTGTGTGTGTGTGTGTGTGCGCGTATGTGTGTGTGTGCACTGCCAAAATCTGAGGTCACCCCAGCTGTGTACTACATATATCACCATGTGTATGTGCATATGTTGGATGTGTATTACTGTATGAACACCAATGAGTCTGAACATTATAACAAGTATGTTGATATGGCCAATGTACTGTTGGTTCTCTGCGTGTCACCAAAAAAGCTCTGATTTAATGAGTCATGTACTCTACAAGACTTCTGATGATGTCCTGTGGTATCTAGAATCAAGATGTTACTAGCAGAAGTCCTGTAAGCTGTGAAGTGAAGCCACCATATATCAGACTTGTTTTTCCAAAACACATCCCACAGATGCTCATATTACGAGCTGGGGAATTTGGAGGCCACTGTCAGTAGGTACTGAGCACTGCTGAGTGCCCACCTTGTCAATTAAAAGGTAATCTGATTCAGCTGTTTGACCATAACTATTTGATCCTTGCCTTGGCTTATATCTTTACGCCTGCCAACTTCACCAACATCCAACATGCCTACTACAAGAACCCTACTGTGTTCTATTACTGTCCCAGACCTTTTGCAACTTATCTGTTATTTTAAATCCACTCCCAACCTCAAAGACCTAAAGATATGAAAGTCATGTCTTATATTTGTGTGATGAATTAGGCATGTGGTTAGCATCATGCTAATTGGTGAAGCACAAGTGGCCATTACTTGTTAGCTGCACGGTACAAATTATCACTTTAAACAAGCCTCTCCAATTTTGGAATGAAATTGGCATATTCAGGGTGAAAGGCACAGTGCTAATTATGATCCAGTTGTTTTTCAGTAGCCGTATAACTGGTTAGGCAGCAATAAAGTAAATGGGTCAGTAAACACAGAGTGCTTTTAACGAGTTTTGTAAAAGAAAGAAAGAAAAAAAAAAACACGGATCAATGCAAAGTCTAGCAAAGCAGGATGCACACATTAAAGCAGCCGTCCTCGAGCCACACACTCTGTCAACCCAGTCCACTTTCACTCTGCCTCGTTACACACCTCCCATTTTTCAAATAGACAGAGGGAGAGAGAGAGAGAGAGCGAGAGAGTGAGAGAGAATGAACATCTAAAGGAAGTACAACGATAGGCCTCATTTGACGAGAACTGCTTAAAGGATGAATTTACTCATCTAAGCCAAAAACTCTCTCTCACTCACACACACACACACACACACACACACACACACACGCTCACACTCACATACACATACCAGAGATTACTTACACAGTTTGTTACATAACCTTAAGCAATAGAGAACAGAGAACAAGCCCATTCATCATTCTCTGTTTCTCTCTCTCTCTGTTTCTCTCTTCTCTGTTGCTTCTTCAAGCAAGCTCCATTACTCATCACCCCCACAGACAAAAGTTTATGAGGCATTATAATTCTAAAAATTACAATTTTATTCCATAAATAACTAATTGTATATTGTGTGTGTGTGTGTGGTAGACAATTAAAGAAACATTTTGGTAAAAAAAAATGTTAACACTGGTAATAATGAATGTGAATGGAGTGCATCATATTGATGAAGTGATACCAGGATGACCAGCCATCCTCAGAATTTTTCTTGTTTTTAAGTATCCTACAACATTCTAAGAAATACATTGCTGCAGAGCAGATTTGCAAACATTTAGTATTGTGCTTGCTTTGGCCAACAGACAGAACTATCTACTAACCATTTCTACTACATGCTCGTCTAGTTTTAGAGAAAATTGTTATGTAAAACTACATACCACAACATGTATTTTTAAGATACGTTTTCTTCTTTTTTAAAAAGTATTTTTTAAAACATCATGGTAGTGTGCAAAAAAACGAATTATATTATGGTGTTTTTACCTTGGTACATATTTACAGTATTAGCATTGTACTTAGTGAATAGTAAACAATTAGTGCTATGGGATGCTAACTGCTGGCTACTAGTTTTTATACTTTATTAGCCCTGATTGTAATGTTGGTTTAACCTATTCTGTTGTCAATGATTGCATTTCAGGCAAAAATGCTAATGTTGCTAACAGTGAGAGTGAATAGCTAGCAGTTAGGATTATGTAGATAGATAGCATTATGCTGGTGATGACTATAAGACAACATTCCTTGTCAGCCCTGTTCACAAGATATTGAAGCTGAAGTCCCATTGAAGATGAAAAGCAAAAATCATATAGAAATCTATTAATTAAGCTAACAATTATGGAACAGTTTGGTGTTTTATCTGTAGCATATGTTTCAGTACTCATATAAAGCAAGAGAGTGTGTGTGTGTGTGTGTGTGTGTGTGTGTGTGTGTGTGTGTGTGTGTGTGTGTGTGCGTGTGTGTGTGTGTGTGTTTGTCACCCGGTGGACAGATGTGGCCCAGCAGCTGTTGTACATCTTCTACCATGACACACACACATTCTCAGTAGGGCATTACCTGATGGCTGGAGGCTGGGATCCTGCCAAATAGTGACCCTGCCAAATAAAGCTCCTGCCAAAAGGCGCTACTGCCAAACAATGACCCGCCAAAATAACACAGCAATTTTCCCACTGAGACTGAACCTGACATGAGGAAGACACTCCAACATTCACCAGCACTATACACCTATGGATTAAATACTAGTACTGGGAAAGCTAGAAATGTGAATCTCTATTACTGGGGCTGATACATAGCTCACTGGATTGCCAATGATATGATACATGTCTTTGCACACTTTTTTAAATTCTAGAGTTAAACATTGTCCCTGGTCAGAGAGCTCATTTGCATAAAAAAATCAGTATGAAAATCAAAACCATAATAATAACAACCGATACATTGTGCAGCCCTGAATACACATGCACATATGCTGTGCAATATATTATGCACAGAAGAGAACTTTCATTAATAGATTAACCCGATGCACCATGCCAACAGGGTTAACAATGAATGCAAGGATGTAGTCACATGACTTAGTCTGACATAATGCTAATTGTTGGCTATTCAGTTTCATTCACTGTGAAATATGTTAGCATTTTTGATTAACCTGTGATCATTGCATGTTGGAGATCACACACACACACACACACACACACACACACACACACACACACTGCCTCTTTACTTTGTCTTTCCACTGAAACACAGCTGATTAGCTTCAGGCTTTTGGCCTGGGTGTGTGTGAGTGTGTGTGTTCTTAGTGTTGGTGGTGTTTGTATGTGTGTGTGTGTTAGAGTGTATTTTGTGTAAGCTGTAACAGAACTAGGCCAGTTAATGTAACCCACTGCTAGAGGCAACTTCCCATTGGCAGAATTATTTCATGACCAGTGATCTGTTACACACAATTTGTTTTACTATATGCAATGAGGACCACCACTAATTTTTACTGATTTTTGTGTTACTATAGCTGCTACACCTAAACCTATCCCTAACTTTAACCCAAATCTAATCCGTACCTTAAACATACTAATCTGAATCATAACCCCATTAACCAAATCCTAACCCATAACCATCTTAATTTCATTCTAAACTTAAACCTTACCACAGTAGTTCAAAACCAAACCCTAAACTTAACCCCAGTAACTGAATCCTAAACTTAAATCTAACCCCAGTAACCTAATCCTAGACTAAACCCTAAACTTAACCTCTGTAACCTAATCCTAAACTTAACCCTAAACTTAACCTCTGTAACCTAATCCTAAACTTAACCCATGAAACCTAAACCTAAACCAAACCCCAAACTTAACCTCAGTAATTTAATCCTAAACACAACCATAAACATAACCTCAGACACCTAATATTAAACGAAACCCAAAAATAAAAACTCCAGCAATGTAATCCTAAACTTAACCTTAGATATAGACTACATACACAACATAAACCTACAGGAGTATTTGTATGACTGTCAAAGAGAGACAGAGTGAGAAGCTTGCATGTGCGACGCATTCATCCATACAGTACTGGAACTAATGCTCTCAAGCAATAAGGGCCTCTTGAAACGAATCACTTGTACACACACACACACACACACACACACACACACACACAGCACAGCTGTGCACTGTAATAAGAGAGCACTAGCACTGTTAGAGAAATGAACAGACAATCACGGACACATATCTCACTATAGAGCCCCAGACAGACCCTGATTAGCGGTGATAGCAATTTTAGCATTTCTATGATGCGCACATTAGCAAACCTCTTCACAGGTCAATCAGAAGTGGGGAGGAAAGTATCCGTGTATCACACCGTGACGTGTTTCATTCTATAGACTCTATGTGTAATGGATAGTGCTGGTTCTTTGTGTTTCTGGCTCTTAGTGTAAGCTAAATGTTAATACTAACATCATTTCTCAGATGGTATACAAACAGTATGGTTTACAATGAACTTATCATACTGATGTAGCACTGACCATGTTCTGATGCATAGCTCTAGCACTGCTGATGACATGAACACACATATTGATACATTTCACATTATGATGTTCCAGGCAGAACCTGCAGCATTATCAGTACAGTGTAACCTCGGTTTTCATCATTAATCTGTTCTAAAGTGTTTGATGATAACTGAAACGAATGATAACTGAAGCAACATTTCCAATAAGAAATTATGTAAATAAAATTAATCTGTTCTGGACACTCCAAAATATTTTAAAAATACATTTTATATAGAATAACTATAGTTTTACATACAGAAAACAATGAAAAATAAATACAAAAGACTAATGAAATGAATAAATGAACATTTAATATCACTCTTACAGGTTTACACTCTGTTTTAGAGTGTGGTCCAGCTGGCAGCATTTGTTTTGTGTACCCATTCTCTGGGTTCTCAGCAATTATTTGTTTTCGCACCAGTTTTCAGGTGGTGCTTGTCAGTGTGATGTGTTTTAGTTTGTTTTGAGTGTTATCAATGAGAAACAATGAGAAACAAAGTCAGAACAAACAACAAACGCGTGGGTGAGTGATGAAAGCTTGGGTGGATGTTTTATTTTTGCAAAATTAGCACAAGTCATGTGGGCATGCCAATGAAAACCAGGTGGATGAACTATAACTGGGACAAAATTTCCCCAAAAAAAGTTCACAGAGGTTCCCCTGTATTAGCATAATGCATGTAAATTAGCAAAAGGCCTCAAAGATCAATCAGAACTTGGGAAAAATGATTCTTGTAATGCATTTCTATTTTTGCATTACAGACTAATGGATCTTTTCTCCCATGATAGCTACATATAAGCATCAAGGTGAAGGGTCAAAATGGGTTTGTTTTTAGAAAATAGGCCCACTATGCATAAAAAAGTGCAAATCTACTGACAAAACAATATTACACATTTTATTTTGGTAAAAGCATGTGAGTCTGACCCATCTGAAGTCATTTTCACCCAAATTGTCCATGTCAGACATCCCATGTACATGATGCAGGAGAATTGTGCATATTGACAGTGGCAGTCTGATGGCTGTAAATTATGTAAAGTATCCCAGAAATCTGTTTTTTGACAAAGTGGAAAGGGCAAGAGAACAAGAAAAAAAGAGAGCCCATGAGACACAGTGTTTGACAGACGTAGCAATAGAGTGACAAAGAGAGCATCCTGAC
Source organism: Crenuchus spilurus (assembly GCA_036984385.1). NCBI lineage: Eukaryota > Metazoa > Chordata > Actinopteri > Characiformes > Crenuchidae > Crenuchus > Crenuchus spilurus. Next base: position 19,035 of record BRDA01084570.1, read on the forward strand.
TGTGTGTGCTAAGACCTGGTTTTCTCTGTGTAACCCCCTGCCTAATAGGGGTCAAACAGAATGACAGTGTTGCTAACACTATAAAGAGGTAATATAGTGATGTCCTATTAATCTACTGAGGCAAAACCCCATGTAATACTATCAGTAAACTACTGTAAAGTTGTAACTGAATAAAAATAAAAATAAATAATATAAGTACATATCATTTGCATATGCCAAAATTGGTTTACTAACAAATTTGCCATGTCTTCCTGTATTCATACACCCTCGGAGGGTGATATGGGGGTTGTGGGGTGCAGGAGTGGTGGAGCTACCTTCCTTAAATGAGTTTTTGCAGGGTGGGATGTCTGCCATGTTCTAAAACAACAACAGCTGTGCTCTGTAATAGGAGAGCACTAGCACTGCTGGAGAAATGAACAGACACTCACAAGCACATTTCTCACCATAGCTGCCCCAAGATACATTAGCTATTAGCTAATTAGCAAGAAATGCAGCTGAAAAAGTGTCCTTTGGTCATGATGTGATGCATTTGGCTTTGTGATACTGCACCTCAGCAACCAAAATGACATAGCTTTATGCTTTACTGCAAAATGACAATGACTTTACTCTCTTCCATTTTTTTCTAGTATGGTGGAACCTGGACTTACGAGTTTAATTTATTCATGACAGAGTTCGTAACTCAATTTGCTCGTATATCAAATTACATTTCCCCATTAAAATGAATTTAAATGGTATTAACCCATTCCAGCCCCCAAAAAAAACTCCAATATTTTGTTACAAGTTTTTGAATAAGAAAAAAATTTACTTTATAAATAACAAATAATGTATAAATAATAATAATACATAATAAAAGAGAATGTAAAGAAATAAACTGGTTTTATTAAGTGTAGCTCAACTGTGTAGCTCAACTGCTTGTATCTTGGAAAATTTGTACGTTCATTCACTTGTACGTCAAGGTTCCACTGCTAATTTCTGAATCCTGAATTTCCCGCAAGGGATTAATAAAGTATATATCTATCTATCTATCTATCTATCTATCTAATTTTGTGGTGCACTT
>BRDA01084570.1:25091-30764 GCA_036984385.1 Crenuchus spilurus
GCAACTGATTTTTTTGCCCTATGAATAAATTAGTGTAATGCCCTGGCCAACACCCAACAAAGACGTAGAGGGACTCATGCAACCCTGACCACGATTAAGAAGATGGAAGGATAGTGTCCACCAGAGAATAAGGACCTTGGTTTTACATCTCATCCACACAGAACACAGGAATAGTGCCTCTTGTTATCCTAACCAACACAACCTCCTGCAGACGCACAAGGGCTCCCATCCAAGTACTACCCAGAGTCAAATCTGCTTAGCTTCAGTTAATTTTAATGGTACATTTTGCAGGTGCTGGCTGCTTTTACATTAAATGTTCAGTTTAAGTTGAATTAAAATGATTCTGCATGCAACTCACAGGCTGTCATGATCATACAATTTTAGATGACAGTTAATTGCCATATAAACTATTGCAATGAACAAGTTAATTATCTTATTCTTATAAGTACAAGCCTGAGGTGATGAATTAAGCAATCAGAAGTCCTATATGTTCTTTTGATTAATAAAGTACAGTGATAACCAGTATTTATTTACCATAAAGTGTTCTGAGCTGCTGACACTGAAAAGCATGGTTGATTGGATTGACTCTATATGTGTTTCACTGTTCTACCAATCACACAGTGATGTGAGCCAGACTAAATAAGTCATTTTTTTATCATGTTTGCATCAGATATGGAGATAGATTTATCAGATTATCTGATTATTAGTGAGGGCCAATAACTGGTCAACCCCCATTACTGACAATGGAGGAGTTCTGTATAAATTCTAGATTCTGGTATCATGACAGCCATACTCACAACATGCAGCTATGTGCATGAAACTTTCACCACCAAATCCAACCTAAGGTTTTTAATGAAAACATTTTCCCCATCATAGTCGCCGCTTCACAGAAAAAAAGAGAAACTTTGAGCTAATTACTGGGCTCCTTTCCAAGCGCATCTTCTGTTTTGAACATTACGCGTGTGTTTATTAGCTCTGTTTAACAGCAGGTGTTAAAGTTACGATGCTGAAGGTACTCGGATGCCGGCCGGAGGCGGCTCAGACGCCCCGGCAACGGACCAGTTTGTTGCCATGGAAACGGTTGGTGGGATGAAGAGCGTGATTGTTCTCCCAGTGCTTCCTCCCAGTACAGTGAATGTGTGAGCTTCGTTCTCCACTGTCTGTTCAGATTAGGATGTGCAGAGCAGTGTTTTTAACATAAAAATCACCCTAATGTAGGTACATGTGTGACTCTCTTTCCTCACTGACTATTCATATTATGTTTTAACATCAGGATGGTGTAGTCACACTGACATGTGTTTATGTGCGAGTGTCCATCGCCACTGTTTCCTCTGCTTGTGATATTGTTAATATATAGTGTATAGTATAGGCTTATGGTAGCATATATGGTGGAATATATATATATATATATATATATATATATATATAATAGTATATAAAAGTAGGCTATAGTAGTAAATAGAAGGATAAAAAAATATCTAGAAATGTTTGTAAGTGTGCTAGAAGTATTCACATGTATATAACGTATAAGGACTATTCTGTAGAAGTAGGGCTGAAAGATTTAAGAAGGTGCAGTTTTAAAAAATGTAGCCTACATTATTTAAAACATTATTTTAAATTGTAAATGGGGAAATGTAACCTAAGACAGAGCTTGTAAACTTCCTGTTGGACCAATCCAGGGAAATCACATGTCTATGTGTTGTGATATTGCAACCACAACTTATTCACAATCTACGTTCAGGGGTGAAACCTCAAAGCCAGAAAAAGTGGATATTCTCATCTTCCTGGCAAAACAAGGCTTGAACCTTCATTTTAGAAAATTATACCAATTTAAATTGCATATGCAACATCAGTCACAAGAAATGACAATTAGATACAGTGCTTTTCCCAAATCGTGCAGCCCCACATGAAAGCATATGGAGGCACAGTACCAGTCAAAATGTTTTTATTTTTTTTCTACATTAAATGGTAAATTAATACTGAAGTCATCCAGACTATGAAGGAACACATAAGGAATCATGTAGTAAACTTAAAAGTGTTAAACAAACTAAAATATGTTCAAAAGATTCTTCAAAGTAGACACACAACTGATGTCTCAAACACATTAAAAGGGCAAGAAATGCAAGTCATGAACTCTTGACAAGGCACAGCTGTTAACTGAAAGCCATTCCAGGTGACTACCTCATAAAGCTGACTGAGAAAATGCCAAGAAAGCTGCATCTAAGCAAAAGGTGCCTACTTTGAAGAACGTAAAATATAAAACATATTCTGGTTTGTTTAACACTTGTTTGTTTACTAAATAATTGCATATGTATTTATTCATAGTTTAGATGACTTTAGTATTAATCTACAATGCAGAACATTTTTAAATAATAAAAAACCACTAATTGTCCAGAAGGTGTGTCCAAACTTTTGACTGGTACTGTATGAAGTTTATGTAAGTATATTGTAGATATATATATATATATATATATATATATATATACTGTAGAAGTATACAGAAACATATAGTAGTATATGAAACTATACTGTACTGTAAGTATGCAGAACTACATATAAGCATATGGAAGAAAAGAAGTATACTGGTACAGAAGTTTATGGAAGCATACTGTTGAAGTATATGAAATAGTAGAAATATATGAAATATTACTGTTTATAGTTCACCACTGTCCTATTAAATTACAGTATGCAGAGCAGCATTTTTAATATCTCAGAATTGCAGTCATGGTAGTGCATGTGTATGTGAGTGTGCATCAGTGGTTCACTTTCCGTTTAGCTTGTAGCGTTTTTCCACCTCTCTGAACACGGGCCTGAGGAGGATTTAGCCGTAATTACACACACTGGTGTGAAAACCACTCGTGTTTCTGAGACGGCACACACTCATACACACTCACATACACTCTGCTGTTAAAACATGAACACTTCACGAGCCTGAAAACACACTTTCAGTAAAGGGAAGACGAAAAAGCACCTTCACTTACATGGTCCCCTCTAAACGACAAGTAAAACGGTCCTTCTGTGATGAGTGCTGATGTCAGGCAGTCTTTATCCTCTTTCTCCTTTTCTGTGTGTGTGTTTGTGTTTTTCCACAATTTTACACTGCCCATCAAAAGTTTGGGTATACTTTACCAGTGGTTTAACATAAACGAGCAGGTTTTCATCGTCAATCCCCAAAAACGAGACATACATTAAATGTCCAAATGTTTGTGGACACATGTTATAATAAACCCAGCTACATTAAGTTGCACTTATTGCTGAAACAGATGTGCAAATGCTCACACAGCTTGTCTTGTGCTTGTAGAACAGGACTCTCTGGAATAGATACACATGAATTTGCTGGTATCATGTCTAATACTAAGTGTGGGAAAAAGAGGAATAAAACCATGCCTTATTGATGTTTGACATGTAAATAAGTAATATATATATACGGTATATAAGTAATAATAATATATATATATATATATATATATATATATATATATATATATATATATATATATATATATATAATTCTTGTGAGAGGAGCATGAATAAGCAGAGACACATTTTTCACCACGAGTCAGATCGCGGCGCTTCTTTTCCCGCCCACTCAGGCGATCTGTCATTCATAATGCAATGACATGAGAAATTATAATACTGTATCATGGAAAAGTTGATAAATTACCATAATTCCATTCAAAAAATTAAACTTTCATAGATTACAGACATATAGACATAACATATTTAATGTATAGACATAACATATTTAACCTTCTGGAGTCACTCAACAAATAAGTTGGCTGGTTCAAAACATCACAAAGTCATATTAGGTTGCTGCCAACTTCAAAAGTGCTGAACTCTATGCTAGTTCTCGTTTTGATGTTGATTAGCCAAGGAAAAAATTAGATCATGTAAATCTGATAAATAAATAAGTAGTGAGGCACGATGGGCAAGATGCCTGTATGGAAGCCACAAAATGCAGTAGGAGTTGCCAACAGTGCCAGCAAGTGGAAAAAGAAAAAAACCTCACTTTTACACTATCAAACAACTTTTTACTTTGTTGTAAAAAGTTGTGTTTAGCTTCATTTTATCATGTTTACCACACACATTAACATTTTCAATCTTTGAAATGCTTAACTGACCATGGTTATTTACCAAAGCATCATTTATCAAATCTAATTTTATCATTTCTATGTGTTTTTGAGTCTGGTATGTTTGTACCTTAGATCATAGTGTAACACAACAGTCATATAAGTGATGTTGTGCTGAAAAAAGATACCAAACACCTGCATGCTTAAAAAACATTTATGTGGCACATAAGGGCAACATCCCAAGAGCCAAAAAAATGCTCAAGACTCCTGAGGATTAACAAATGAATAGTATCAGAATATTAGTAAGTAATAATTAGTAATTAATTACTGTTTCATTAAAAAAATTCCAAAGTGGTGAAAGAAGACAGGGTGTCATCAAACTTCTGACTGCTCAGAACAGTGCTTTAATCCTGAAATGTTCACATGTCAACAAAAACTGCAACACTCATTCAGTTCTGCTGGAATTCCTTCCTTAAGCAAATTCTGAGTTTTGATGAAATCAGCCTGCCCTGTTTTTACAGGCCAAACTATGCGAGGTCCAGAGTTCAGCTCCAATAACACGGCTCAGATTACAACTGAACATGTTTAATACACACACACACACACACACACACACTTACACAAAGCTGAAATAATGGATTCATTAAGTTTAGAGCGATGTTGTTACTTTGCTCTGGGCCTGTGTTTTTGTTTTCACCATGACAACGAAACAAGGGCTCAAGGCCTGCAGGCTCTTCTGCAGAACATGGACTGAACACACACACACACACACACACACACACATCTTGAACTCATCTATGGTATATTACAGGTTGACACATTTTATGTTTCATCATCTCTTGCCCACTCTCTCTCTTCTCACTCCCCTCTTTTCTCTTTTTCTCTCACTATTTCTCTTTCTTTCTCTGGTCTGTTGAATCTGTTGTTTTTCTCTTTTTCCTCCTTTTCCTTTCCTTCCTTCCCTTCCTCTCGAAATTCCTGAAAAGTCTCGTCAACTGCTCTCTTTGCCCTCTCTTTTCTCTCTCTCTCTCTCTCTCTCCCTCTCTCTCTCTCTCTCTCTCTCTCTCTTTCTGTCTCTCAATTTCTCTTTCTGCTTTGCTCTCTCTCTCTGTCTCTCTCTCTCTCTGTTTCTCTCTCTCTCTCTCTGTTTCTCTCTCTCTCTCTCTCTCTCTCTCTCTCTCTTTCTCTGTTTCTCTCTCTCTGTTGTTACATGTACAGTATAGCTGTGTTATCCAGCTGTGCTGTTGATGAGTGTTTTCCACTCTGAAAGAGTTTTAAAACCAGTCCAGCTTTACACACTCATAAATTACACCGGCCTGTTTAAGCCTGGCCTATATTCACACTCACACACACACATATACACACCACCACGTCCCTCCTAGTCCCATTCATCCATCAGCATGGATGACGATGGTTAGAGGAGTTTTCTTTGGACACAAAGTGTTGTAAAAGCTCTGAGTTAGAATAGCAGAATGGTGATTTAGTGTAGTAAAAAAGCTAAAGGCTGAGATAAAGCCTTTCGGCACACCACTAACAGCATTCCCTGTGGCACCATTTCTGTCTCCAATGTGTGCACACACACACACACACACACACACACACA
>BRDA01084571.1:0-26279 GCA_036984385.1 Crenuchus spilurus
AAATTAAGTAACATTACAAAAGGATATTTGCTGAACACCGAACCTTCATATGCATTAAAATAAAATGTCACACAAATGTATTTAACTAGCAGATATTATAGAGCTATGATGAGCTTGGCAGCGATGTATGGCTGTCTCTGTTGCACAAGCTGGGTTTCCATTGAACTGTTTTGCAAATGTTAAGCACATACAATAGTTTCATAGATGGAAATGTGAATTAAGTCATGTTTCCATCCATTTCAGTTATGTGAAAAATATTTATGGACAGTCCTCTGGTACCATCTGTGTTTTTGTCTCATCAGCTGGAGTGGAATCGAGATTTATGACTTGTTGCATTGTAGCTTATTCAAAAATTCCTTTTCCATCACCTTTTCATAACTTCCCTTTAGCAATATTCTAACTTTTCCACCGTGTCTTAGTGTAGATGAACTTTTTTTTGTTGTTTTTTTCAATATTTGGCTTATATTTTTGGCTTTTTTGTGTGTATGGTGGATAGAACACTCTGTTCTTTTCTCACTATGATTCCTCCCGTCCTACTGCTCTACCCACCTCACTGTTCTTTGTCCCCCTCATCTCTCTTTCTCCTGTTGCCCCCTCTCTGCAGTATTTTCCTGGATCAGAAGAGCCTCTGCAGTACCCCTATCAGTATTCCGATGAAGGCCAGAGTAACTCTGCCACCAGCACAGGTATGCACAAACCGGTCCAAGGGAGGAATAGATACACTCATCAAAGGGACGTTATATTAACAAGTAAATGTAATTAAATGTATAGCTAGAATTATATTGATACGGTCAGATTAAACAAGTCTAATCTCAGATCTTTGTTGTTATTGATTAATGTTCGTGTTTTTCAGGTTAACTTTTCTGAAAAACTCTCATGCTGGTGTTCTTAACAATAATACTGTGCCTCCCATCAGTGTTGGTTACAATATCATATAATGCGCTCAAAGCTCTGCATCTGTTACCTCTTGGCTCTAGTCTAATTAGCAGATTATACAACCATAAGGGTCCTGTTTACACACTTAGGTTTTACTCAGCTATTGAGTCTTGAAACCAGGATCATTAAATAACCTGAATCATGAGCAGTGTATTGTTTAAACCTGTGGTACAAACCTGTTTTTCATGTTCTCTGGTTCAGGCTCCATTCTGGACTATACCAGCACTAGCAACAAGAATGATGGCAGCATGGAGCACAGCACCTCTGCAGGCAGCAATGACACCATCAAAACCATGGAGACAAAGTTTGCACCATTCAAACCAAAGGTAAGAAAGCTGTTGGTTTCACATTTTCAGTAAAATCACATGCTTGTACTATGGTAAGTCAGTGATACTTCAGGTATGTGTGTATTAATACTGTGTTTTGTGTACAGGCTGACCCACTGAGGCCTGGACTCCCTCTGTCCAGAGGGGGCAGTGTTGAGAGTCTTCCAGGTAGAATACACTGCCTGCCCTCCTCCGACAGCAAACGAATGAGCACGGATCTTTCTGAACTCGAACATAAGACACCCTTCTCTACAGGTACCACACACTTGCATGCCAGGTTGAGAAGAACCTTGAAGACAGTTAAACAAATCACATTTGATTTGACATTTTCACGCTTTTGAAAAAAAATCTTGCTCTAATCTTGTAATCAGTAAGACAAGCAGAAAATTTCCATAAATCCTCTAATTGACTTGATGATAATAATTAGGGGTTACACAGACTAGATTATTTGTCCACTTCATTGCTATGATCACACTTGAAACTTGACGTTGACTAGTCTCTGATCACATGGTTCTAGAACCTTATAACATTGATTAATTAATTTTAATGTTGATACAGTTTGAATAGCAATTTGCTCAGACTCAAAATATTTTAAAACCGAAATAAGATTGAAATGTAATTTTACAAGTTTACTATATTGGTTACAAATGTTATATTCTGTTGGGGTTTTCTTCATAAAGTCATCAGTGACTAGTCAAAGTTAACTGGACTTTCACTACATAAATGTCAACTTTGTGGAAAAAAAAAAAATACAATCCCTGTTATTAATCACAAACGTCATAATCCAAATAAATTATTGAAATATTGTAAATAATATGAATACTATAATTGTAATATGAAATTATTATAAATTATAATCAATCTTTTGATTCACCCACCGTCAGTAAATACTTGATTAATTAAAGCAATGCTCCAGCATTTGTAAACATCTCTATCTACGGTATTTGTAATATGTAATGAAAACTTATTGGGCAGTGTCAAGTAAATATATATATATTTTTTTTAATTCTGATACTCCATCAAAAATGCAGTAGATAGAGACTTGATGTTTTTGAAGAAATGCGGGGGTGTTCCTTTTAACTGATTGTTTACAAAGTGCAGAACTCCTTCAGACAAGCATCACAATGTTTGTAAAATCTTCAAAGTTTAGAGGGTGGTCAAAGTTCTCCTCACTCCCCTGTCTTGCTCTGATCTCTGCACTCATACGCAACTTATTTTGAGAAACGAGGCTTGGGCCAGTGTGCAGATATGACCCGAGTGGTTTCCGAGGTTTAGAAAGCCCACAGGCTCTTTGTGCCTTCAGCTTTGCTCTAGCACTGCTCTCCGAGGCTCTGTTCCCCAGCAGCCTGACCCTTATGCTGACCCGTGCATGTATATGCAGATCGTTGAACCGTATCTTGGGATCGTGTCTCTGCTCGCATGTATGTTTTGTGCGTCTTGCATGCATGTATGTATGTATGTGTATGTATATGTGATCTCTTGCCTGTGCAAATGGAGACAAGAGCATCCTGTCTTGTCTGAGTATATGAGTGTGTCGGTGTAGTCTGCATGTCTGTGTACGCAGCTCTATGTGTGTGTATGTGTTTTTGCAGCACGGCCGCAGTATAAACGAGGCCACCGCAAAACGGCATCGTATGGCACCATTCTGGACATTCCCAAGATCGTCGTCACAGGTACCGGATTGAAGAGGGCCGGTCTAGGTCATGCTAGGCTCCTGCTGACCTGGCTGTCCTGGTTGGCTGCTACTGCTGCTGCTGTTGACTATTGCTGACTGCTCGTCCGATCAGAGTGGGATGGACGTGTAGCTGTGGCATGCGCTCCACTGTGGCTGTCACTCCAGAATATACCTCGGTGTTTAAAAAAAAAAAAAAAATGTATTAGCTCTGTAAATGAGACCAGTAAAATATTATCTGATTTACACAGTTTTCTCCTTACCCCAAGTTATTCAAATTGGGAGGGAAAAAATTAAACGATCTTCTTGGTGATATTTCCATCATCCATTCTATTGTAGATTAGAAATCACAAAGTACTCATTTGGACATGTGACTTCAGACTTTACCGATCAACTACATTTGAGGTAAAGAGTGGTGAACAGTGTAAATACGATTTTTTTGCCAAACTATAACTTTCATGCAAGTATCACTCGCAGCTTGTGGATTCCTAAAGCTTGTGAGTTTCTTAAGCCTGGTTCACACTACAGGATTGAAAAAATCCTAAACAATGTTGAATATGTGATACACCCCCACATGGTTCACTGATTTTTCTGTTTTTGATCATTGTTAGTCATAAAGGCACCCACACTACACCATCTGCCCTGAATTGAAACACCACACACATGAAACCATTGCAGTGCTAGTTGAGAGCTTTGTGCTCAGAAAAAAGATGTGAAAGAAACCATAACAGCATACATTAATGAGACACTCACGCTGTTCTGACTCCACAAGTCCACCTCACTAGCCATTTAGCTACACACTAACGGGACATTCAGCTCAGCTGTCATTGGTTGACTGCCTTTCAGCCATGATGTTAACGTGACGTTTTGCATCAGAGAACTGGAGTAGGACACTATAGGATAGTGTTTATTGTGTAATATTTACCATTCACAATTGGGTGCAGCCCTGTCTGCACTGGGAGAAGACTAGAGGGGTAAAGATTGGATTATTGACCCCCTGCACTTCAGGATCATCTGGGATGGTAATCAGTTATCACCCTGAAATTGAGACCTTTTACTATTGTGACGTGGAGCAATTCGGACTCAAAAGCAGGCCAGTTATCCTGCAGTGTGAACCAGTCTTTAATAGGACTCGGTAAGATTGCCTTGAGAGCAACTTTATTAAAGATTAAGATATTAAAAAAGAGGTCATTGCCAAATTTGTTTATGTTGACAAGGTATGTGATGTACAATGTTAATTTAAATGGAGATGATCAGCTGATGTGAGTTCTGGAGTAACACCCACTAGTTCTTTCTCTTCTCTCTGTGTTTCACTGTCATGTGGCTTTAGTGGACTGTGACGTATGAGAACTTTACTCCTGGCCTCCTGCATTTCACCTTCCAGCCATTAGTGGCACATCTACACTTCTAACCTCACATTTGTATTCCAAATACAAACAAATTTGAATATAGCCTCTAAATGCCTACGTTTCGACCACCATCCTGTCTACCATTAGAAGTAATTATGTGGGATCTTGATCAGTTCTTTTGGGCAACCTTTCTCTCGTCTTCACCGATGTGACTTTAGAGTTCATTAGAAACCAGGGTTTAACAAGCTAAATCACTTCATTCCTAGTGGTCAAATCTGGATGCATCATGAGAATGTGTAGATCTGTGTGATTTATGCTTCTGGGCCAATATTCACAAAGCAGCTCATTGTAAGGCTGGAATTACATGGTGAAAGTTTCATGCAGCAGCATTTTCGTGCATCTTGACAGTTACAGATGGTTGGCAATTCAAATGTAGATAACTTGCTGAATGTTTCACGCAACCAGTATTTTTTGAAAGCTGTGTAAAGGCCAGCCTAAGAGAGCTGTTATAAACAAAACTGGGTGCCTATTTGGCAACTTGTCTCAAATCAGATTTCTTATGTTACCCTCAGGAGTAAATCCTGGCTCATTGCTGATACTCAGAACTTTAGTGAATGTAGGATGTAGATCTCAGATCTGCTCTCTTGCACTTACGTTGTTTTGTGACTATAGACCCTGGAGTAATAGTTTGTGATTAGCATGTGGGTTTAGACCAGTGTTGCACAGTTTAGTGCTGTCCTAACACACCTCATTCTCTACTGGGATTGTATGCTCATGAGCATTTTTGAGATGCTTTTGCATTTATTTTTGAAAATGCTAATAATGTGGATGAAGATATTTCAGAAATATCCTGATACGTGTTGATGAGGCCTGAATGAAACCACTACCAGAAGTAGAACTACTGAAGCAAAAGAGATGCATTTTAAAGATTTGTAAAATATAATACATTAAAGTGGTGAAAGCTGTCTGATTGTCCCACGGTGTCAGATTTTAGTCTAGTGATGTTCCAAAACACGCACTGTCAGCTTGTCCTCTGGTGTCTGGTGCAGAAAGGACGACACCAAATGCCTGGTTTCTGTCCACTTACTCACGCAGATGCACATTCATGAACTGTGAAGTCCTCTTGATGAATTTATTTCACATTGAAAGGTCATTGCTATTATTATCTCTATCCCTGATAAAAATGAAGGAAATGGGGACGTTGAAGGATGGCAGAAAGAAAGGGTGAAAAGGCCACTCGTACTGAGGCATATTGAGCTGTGCAGGTTGCTTCGTTTTCTCAGTAACATCACTCACCTGTGCATGTTCACTACTCATCAGTCAGTTTGTCCCTGCTGACAGTTTTACAAGCTTTAATGTTAACTACCAACTCCTTTCACCTTTTACCATAACGTTACCATGTTTAATTTTGTGTCGTTTGTGAGGATTAGTGTGTGTTTGGTTAAGGAATAGTGTTTTTCTTTATTTATAAATAGTACCATGTACGCATTAGATACACTGTAGAGCACAGAATACATTGTTTACAGTTATGTATTATATACACCAGTGAAACAAAACATTATCACTGCTGTTCCTGATGTCCTGAAGCCTGCCAGGACCTCAAAGAGTGTCCTATGGTATCTGACAACCTTTAAGCCCTGTACGCTGCAAGTTGAGAGCCATCCTGCAGATTGATGGTGCTGAGCACCCCATAGACCTCATCATTTTAGACATGTTCAGACCAAGTTGTCTGGCCATAATGTTTTGGCCCTTGTCAGAGTTCCTCGGGTCAAATCCAGCACCTCTACTCTCTTTAACGTCATATATTTTGGAGACTGTGTCTGAAGTAGTTGAGTGGTCATAATGTTTTGGCTCATTGTTGTAATTTTTCTATTCGCTTTTGTAGTCACTCGCTAGTTAAGAATGAGTCTTCTAAAGACTGCGGTACCCTGGTAGAGTTAAACTAGAACCACAGGTCATGAAATTTGTGTTTTCACTACAGGTTGAGGTTAGAATTCCTCTTTGTAGACTGAAGCAGCTCTTGAGGTAAAAATTGGTATTTAGGGGCACAGTGGAAGGTAAGGTTGGAAGTGTGATACCTGACGTTCTTGTCTTGGTAGCCTAAAACCATTTCTGGTGGTATGCATTGAATGTACAGCTCCCATCACCCACTCTCATGGGACCTCAGACCTTTCCACAAATGTTGTCTGCTGGCAAGATTGTGGTCAAGTGTGACGGGAGCTGTTCAGTCAATCCAGGTAAAACTGCCCTTGTGGTCCTGTAAGTGTGGTGTGTGTGTGTGTGTGTGTGTGTGTGTTTAGTGGAATTATCCATACTGACTGGTCACGTTCAGACCACGTTAGAGCCCGTGCTGTTGACATGCCAGCGTGCTGGGAGTTGGTGTAATTCTATGCAGCTGTCTCTGTGTCACACACACTTGCACACTGCTACAACCCCCATCTACGAAGTCAGACAAGCCTCGATTCACAAGACTCACTCCATTTCTCTCTCTCTCTCTCTCTCTCTCTCTCTCTCTCTCTCTCTGTCTCTCTCTCTGTCTCACTGACTTTAGCCACCTGTGAGCCTCAGAGACGTAGGTCAGTTCAAGACCTCCCTGCCATTGGGACGGAGTCGGGTCAGGTAATACCTTCCTTATGTTTGTATTGCCATGCTTTGAATTATGTCACCGTTTCCTTTTTAATTTTAATTCATTTTCAAAAATAGCAAAAAGTCAAACCGTTACTCTAAAGCCTTGAAAATCTAGAGTTTGTTGTATTGTTTACACTTACTGGCATAATTACCGTTAGGAGATTAATTACATTTACTGGCTGTTTTCAGTGTTCATTACAATGTCAAGAAATAATGAAAATATAGCAATAATGCTTTTGCTTCCTGTTAAATAATTATATGCACAACAGTGACTTCCAGTTGCATTTAATTTACATCAGGTCATCTGCAGTTCATTTCAAATTCTTACATTTTGACAAAATCTACAACCAAGAGAGCACACCAGTGACATGGTGTTCAAAGCACTTGGAAAAACGGATTTTGGAGAGCCAAAACTGATTTTCAGGTTGACTTGATTGATTAGGACTTTGTAGTACCTCTGTCTTATGGAGAATCTTTTCATGGTGCCTGTATGGTCCTCACCAGTTAGCAGAACACATTCACCAGCACATTTACAGTTGGCTGGTGAAATTAAGACGACAAACTACAAGCACAACTTTTACGTAACTCTACTTATGATGAAGCCAGAATACAGCCGCTTAGCTTTGTGTTTGTGCTCCAGCAGTTGCAGGGTTAGGGACCGTCTCACAAAAGGTCCATGTAACTTGCATCATTATTTTTGTCATTTTTTAATTACATATTAGTAATCATTTTACATGCATCTTCATACATATTCATATGTTATGTTGTTTTTTTCTTTTACACAAATATAAAAGAGTCAATTAAACTTATGATCCTGAATCTAACGATGTCAAACCAGCTTATTCGAATACAGACATTAATTCCTGACTACTACAAGATTTTTGGGGAAATAGTTACTAATTTTATAATGATTTATATGAGATGTAATAATATTTTAAATCATATTTGTTGAGATGTATGTATGATGTGAGGATGTTTATTGTGTAAAATATTTTGACCAATGGCCTCCTAACAGTACAACCACAGTCCACTGCTGTAGGTCACTTAATTTCTGGTCTTCAGGAGGAAATGTAATACATTCCCGGCTGTCGGCAAATACAAGGTTAAGTGATTAGATGTGTAGAGAATAGCAACCTTAACAAGCACTGTTCATTTAGTGCTGACAAAATAATGACTGCAGATCAGTCGTTTCCTGTGGCAGCAGGGAATTTAATGAAGAGCGACATGGTGTCAGGGTGTCAAACGACAATTTGAGATTTTCTGAACTTTATGCCGGCGCTCTGAATGATTGTATCCAGCTAATTCCTCTGACCAGTCATAGATATTACTTGTCAAAAGTCCCCAGCCTCTACTTTCTGAACATGTTTAACATGTCCTAGTTAAACTTTGTACCAGTTTTTCCCTCCAAATCTAAACATTTTAAAGCATTTGATAGAAATTTTAGGAATCATTTATGCCAATAGTTTTGTTTGCTATGTACCTGCGTCTAGCTCTGCTAATGTGAATGAGTTATTTAATAAATACATTTTAAGTTGAATGTAATGTAGACCTGTGGTCACCAAACCTTCAGGTGGTGTGCCTTATCTTTTCCCTCCACCCCAAAGCAAACACAGCTAATCAAGAACCGAAAGCAATAATTAGATCCAGTGCGGTTGATGAGAGTTAACGCTAAAGTCTGTAGAAAGCTCTGTGAGCAGGCTCTGGTCAAGCTTTTATGTTCGCTCTTTGTTGCCTTCTTGTTAACACCAGAATCGTTGTATAGATTGTCTTGCTAATGATCGTTTATTGGATGTTTCTTTCCGATTGTAGGAGAGCAGAAACAGCAGCAGGTCATCCAGTCCCAGTGTCAGGATGATCACATCTGATAAGACAAACAGAGGCTACAGTTTCTCTCCTGATGACCCTACAGGTATATGGACACACATTCATACAGCCTTACCAGAAACTCCTCAAGCATCCCAGGCTTTCAAAATCTCTAACTTTCAGTGCTGATAGTAATATATTATGAATATGGCTGCAGGACTTGATCATTAGTAAGTGTTGTCTAATTCCTTGAGGAATGATTTTGACAGAAAGCCTTAGAACATTCTCTGCTCCTCTGACTCACTCCACTGACCTTGAATAGCCTCTTCAGCTGTATGTGACAGAATTAGTGTCATAAATGATCTTACAGTATAGCAGCTCTGTGCACTGCTGCAGACATTACGTAAGCCTCATCAGCTTTTAAGTCTCGTTCTTTCTCTCATATTAACAGTGATGAGCCTGGGTTATTTACAGACTGTCTGGAGCCCTTCAGAACAACTCAGTACCAATACCCACTGCTGCTAATGCAGGGAAAAAAGAGAGAGAACCTGCTTTTGATATAGCAGAGGAGCTCTTCTATAATATGAAGATATATATGCACACACACGTAAAGCACCACCATTAAGTGTCTTGGCCTGAGCTGTATTTCTCTTCATTATTCTCTTCACTGTAGACACTAATGGCTCTGATAACTCCATCCCTATGGCCTATCTGACACTGGATCACCAGTTACAGGTATGTACTCCCCTCGCTATCATGTGTAAGGAAGCACCGATTCACCCTTTCACCAACTTTAGAATCAAGATTATTGTACACTGATGAATTTTTGTGTATTTTATACAAGCTCTTTACAGACAGATTAACTAATGGCTGATTTTGCACCTGTTATTAGCCTTTAACAGACTAATTCAGCTTCCTATAGAAATAACAGATCACATAATAATAATAATAACACTTTAAGTCGTGTGTTTTCTGCATACACTTAGGATTGGCAACGCCCAGCATTGTGACACCACCTGCCCCGCTCCCTCCTCCCTTCAAACACAGACAGCAGTCTGTCATTCTTTTTGAGACATTCTAGCCTTCCTGGAATGTATCCACAAACAAGCTTTACTTTCACTTTTACTGTTGTTTTTCACAACATTAGACTATCTGATACACTAGGACCATTGCAACTCCCTTAACACATCACCATCACATCAGAGTCACTGCCAAGTATATCCGACTGATGTAGCACTATGTCCAGTGCTCTAAGACAGTCAGACATGCAGACATCAGAATGTTTCTGAGGTTCTTGCAGCTCCTCTGTTCAGCTTTTAGCCTGTTACTGAGCCGTACACTAGCTGATGCAATTCTAAATAAGTGAGCATGGAAAGCATCTAACTGTGCAGTGCAGAATAAAACACCTGATTGTCAGTTTACATCGATTTACACACAGTTCTGTGCCACTGTCCTAGCACGTTTCAAGCACCCACTCTCTCATTGCCAATCACATGGAAAACTAGGCTTCAAATTCAATCAAGTCAGGATTATGGCTTGTTACTGACTCAGGAAAAGATGCTATTTACATTATGGAATGTTCTTATAAATATGCTGCAGCAAATGGCTGGATGCAGCATTGCTCACTGGTTTTGCTATTTCTGGCGGGTGTTTTTAAAACTGCAGACAATCTCTGATATAAATACACATTTTGCATTGCAGACTAACAAGCTTTAAGCTCTGAAGCTGATTAATGATTGGGTGCATGCATATGAGTCATCTTTTGTGTGCGTGTGTGTGTGATTTGCAGCCTCTTGCCCCGTGTCCAAACTCAAAGGAGTCGATGGCAGTGTTTGAGCAGCACTGTAAGATGGCACAGGAATATCTAAAAGTGCAGACGGAGATCGCTTTGCTCATCCAGAGGAAGTGAGTCATGCCTTTTCATTACCCCCAACACACCCACCCTGGGGCATCTTTCAAAAATATGCGAATGCATGTACGAGTATCTTTATGAGTTTGCAATCCTGAGAGGAGAAAGGACCCCCACACGCACCAACACCCCCACAAAAGACCACCTCCATGAGTCTTTGAGCATCTCATCCAGGCGGTAGTGGAGCAGCTGGCAGAGTTAAGAATGAATAGCTCATTCTGTATTTATAGAGAATGACTTGAGAAAGGAATCCACTAGTGTGTGTGTGGAAGCATTTTCACACACAGTGGTCAAAGTGCTGCCAGCACACATCACATGTAAAAGTGCAAGCAGTCACTTTTAGGTGTATTGAATATAAAATGACGGTTTACCATTTTTAATCAAATTATGAATATGAATAACAATGTACTGGTATTCTCATTATTCTGTTTTTTTGATGTAGCACTATTGTAGTGTATGGAATTCTCAAGAGAAACTCGGTGTCATTGATGTTGTTGTCGTCATAATCACATAATAAACTAGTCACATCACAGAGCAGTTAAATCTACAAGCTGACTAATAAAGAAGCACACCAGATACCAAAACTAAGTAGGAAAGTAGATATGTTCTATTTCTTTGCCTTAGAAAATAAATTTTAATGCATTTTCTGTCTTGCAGCCTCTTAACCATTTGCAATCTGTTTATGTGCATTGTAGGAATGAGCTGATAGCAGAGCTCGATCAGGATGAGAAAGACCAGCAGAACACTTCTCGCCTGGTCCAGGAGCACAAGAAGCTGCTAGAAGAGAACAAAAGCCTGTCAACTTATTATCAGCAGTGCAAGAAGCAGCTGGAGCTGATCCGTGCGCAGCAGCAGAAAAGGCAGGGCACCTCGTGATGCGCCCCAAAATGCCCCCCCTAAAGCCGCCACACAACTGTACCACAGACAGACCAACTCTCTTACAGCCCTTTACTGTCACTCCTTTTTCTCTCATCTACCCCGTTTTGCCTGTACAAGCCCATATTTCAGTATTCCAGCCACACTTTACCCAGACTCCACTTGACCCATGGACTCTACTCCCCCTCCCTCACACACGAGCATGCTGCCTTTTGCTCATTTGAGTCCAGCACGGGGTCTGGAGCATGTGGGTCAACGAATCGGCCCTTTTGGGTGTTAAAACCTTTTCCCAGTTGCCAGTGCTGTGCGAGTTGTCACCATGGCCCTTTCTGGGATAAGAGAGCAGTCCGTCTGTGCACAGTGTCGTGCCCCATCGTTGGTAACGAACCAAAGTTCACTTTCTGTATCGCACGTTAAGCGAGGCCCGAAGTGTTGGGGGTCCCTTTGTTTTGAGTGACACCAAAGTAAGAGTGTCTAATCAGAAGTCAGGAAGGAACACATTGACGCATGTCTGTCTTCATCCCAATGGTTCCCCAGGAATGTCGCTCATATTCGCCCCTTCTTCCGACATCCCAGAATTCCCTTGGAGGATTGACCCGAAGCCCTTTCATTGGCTGTCGATCCTTGAGAATGTGAAAGACGAAAAATGGTTTTAAGTTACATAGCTTCTAAACTAATTTTATTGTTTTTAATCTCCAGATTTTTTTTCTTTGAGTGTATTTTCCTTTTTAACCTTTTATGCAAAAAAAAAAAAAACTACATATCTTTTGAAGATATTTTATTCTCGCTGACATGGAATTTGTTTTAATGTCTGATGTCCTAAAGGGGGATGTATTCTTCAGTATGCCTTCCACATCGACCCTGCGTCTATGAAGAAATAAGGGAAGATGTGTTTATGAAATGTACAAGATTCTTCCACCTCACAGGAAGATGCAATACATCACTCAGCTTTTAGCGTATTTTTAATTGTTCTTTTAAACTCCCATCAGCTTAGCTGTAAGGCCAGTTGGAGCACACTGAGCCAGCCGACGTAACAAGGACAGCCTTACAGTATGCACTCGCTAACCACTTCATTAGCACTACAAAGTGCACCTCAATGGTCAGTGGAGCTAATATGGACAGTGAGTGTATGTGTACCTAATGAAGTGGCCAGTGAGTGTAGGTTATGTGATTGCGAAGCCAAGCAAGGCTAATCAATACTTCAGTATTTTTCGGGTGTTTGCTGTTTGTTTATCGTTTGGTAACGTCGTACGGTGACTTCCACACAGGTGTCGATGAGTAGAAGCTGTAGTATCACACAGGCTGGAGTTTTTTCTTCTGCCTGCTTCGTTTTGGGTATTCTTAGTTCACATGTTGCCTTAGAGTTTTAATTGCTTGCATTTACTTGACCTGTATTGTTGCGTTATGGAGGCGAGGCGTTTTAATAAAACGAGCTCGTACTGTGTAATTAACAGTATAACTAACTGATGTGTGCGAGTGGCTGTTTTATTTTTTTTTTCCTTTTTTTTTGTGGCAAGGCTTGCATATGCAATGGTACAGAATCAGGAAAAGCTGGATCGTGCCTGAAAAAGCATCCAGGCGATTGTCTGGCCAAGTGAACATTGTTGATATGCTGCAGAAATCACTGAGGCACAGTTTATGTCCATCGTCTCTCTCTCTCTCCCCCCCCGGTCCCATTTCATTTAATCAGTCCATAGTTCTCACTGTGTTACACAATACATTTGCCAGTTCTCTTCAATTGTCATTTAAGATTAGCTAGCTGCCCTCCCCTAGATTTTGCAAGTTCATCTGTCAGCCTCAACTTACAACATGAGCAGGAAAAGATGGAAATTATTCCCTATTTTCAGTTTTTTTCCCTCCATCTTGTTTATTATTATTATATTATTATTATATTATTTTTTTGTCAAGCAATATAGTGGTATGATTGTGTACCAGCTGATTTGTTCAGTTTCTTTCTGGAGTTTCATTTGTATGAGTTTCTGTACTATGTGCTGTACATAAGACGTATGATTTCTTAAGCTATTGGGAGTGGGAATACACAAGAGGATCGCATCTTGAAATAAAATGGACAGGTGGACATTGACACTTTGGCTCTTTGCTGTGTCTGTCTTGCATGGCTGCGGATGAGGGAACTAGTGGTCGTTCCACTGAGCTACACTGTTTTGAAAGTGTAATCACACAATTGTACAAAAAAAACATATCCAAAATGGTGAAAACCTTCTCAGTGCAGGTTAATGGAATCAGATTTTAGACTGTATATAAAATACACAGAACATTATGACCACCACTGGTTTAGAATGAACTCAGGTCGGGATGTCACAGAGGCCATGTGACAGGCTTTACTGCTTGTATAAATAAGTGAACACACCAGTCATTTGTAGCAGAGTGTAAAGTCATCATCAATGGCAATGTGACTGTCCAAAAGAGTATAAGTAATGGGTGAAGGGTTGTGGAGGCAGCATCTTGGTCACCACCAACTTTTGGAAGGTGTAACAAGAATGGACTTTATATTTAGTGCCTATGAGTGACATAACAGGGATGCCCCATTGATTCCAAAAAGGAACGACTCAGAAGTGGTACATGGCGATCTGGAATACAGATAGTCCATACCATGGCCTCTCAAAAAAGTGGTTATTCCCACTGTTTGTTAGGTGGTCTTAATTTTCTGATATGACTTTGTACTGCACAGTGAGAAAGTTTGAAACTTCAGAAGTAGGTTTTTTTTTTGTTTGTTTATTGCACAAAATGTATAAAGCAGAAGAGAAAAAAAAAGCCAAATACAGGCTGTTCCATAGATGCTCCATCTTCCAAAGAGGGAAAACTTCAACCAGTTGATCCACTTCCAAATGTTACTGATGGATTCATGCATTAATCAGACATCCACAACGGAATCTGGAGCCATTTTCTGGGTTTGCGCTCCAGATGTCACAGTATGCAAGTTAAAAGGTTGTTGGGAATTCATTTCTCAGCCATCAGACAGTGCAGGAAGACGTGGGACAGTCCGATATGTAATGTTCAGCTCAGATGTAATGAACAACTGATCTTATCAAACCAAAAATGTGACCAAACCAAATATTTAAATGTATATAACAATGTTACATTCACATTATGGTGATTGAGGGTCATTACAGGGATTCACAAAGTGACCCGCAGAGGATGCTGTGAGGTCTACAAGAAGGAAGATTCTCACTGTACAGTCTAAAGATGAGACGATTATTATCATTTCAGTATGGTGTCTGTAACAATTATACATTTCTTCTATTTTTCAGCAAATAATATATCAGCCACTGATATATTCTACATGCCTAATTTCTATTGGTCGATCACAAAATGTTCATACAATTTAAAGAGCAGCTGCTGTGCTCAAATGATGGGGTAAAAACTCTGAAAAGCAGAGATTTTTTATTATTTTTGCACAGGCAGTGATGTATATGGTCTATATGATGTGTCCCATTGATTTATGAAAGTGGGTTCTATCAAAACTTTCCCAAATCCAACTGTTCTCTTTGGAAATGTCTAAACGTTATAACACACTATAGGGACAAATGTATTGCTGTGAGAATTTGATTACATTCAGACAAAGATCAGGATTTTGGGTGTTCATCCCCACCTCATCCCAAAAGTTTTGGAGCAGAGAACACCATTCCTCACAATGCTGGGGGGCTTTATACCCCTCTAGCCTTCGCCTGGCATTAAACACTGTGCCAATAGGTTAATGTGTAGTCCTATTCTATTGGCAGTACAATACAGTATTACACGGACTAGAGAAGCCGTGTGTACATCTGTGTCGTCAAACATTTGGACATAGTCTAGGTTTTACTTTAGTTCATAGGCAGTACAAGTACAGCCAAAACCGAACTCGACCCCTGGAGTCTAGCACAGTTTGGTGATTTTTCTGCTCTGATGCTACAATTAAACCTTCTGAGGTGAATCAGGTGTGTTTGATCAGGAAAATCACCAAACTGCAGGAATTTGTCCTCTGGAGTTTGACGGTTCATGGTGTATTAATTAGTAATATCCACTGTAATAATGAGCCGTCTAGCAGTGCTCACTTCATTATTAACTTTCAAATCTTAATCCCATCGTACAAAGTTTGAGAAGTGCTCGTAATGTGGCGACGGTTCTGCACAAGCATCTGCTGTTGAACTTGAGGAAATCTTCTGAGCTGCCTTCCTCAGATCCAGACTGAAAACAGTGGAATTGGCTGCCTGCTTCCCGTTTCCCTGATGGATAATTACTGAAATTGGCTCTGGATGTGGAAAAACTGCATAATGCTTTTGTGTCCACAGGCTAAAGAAAACTGTCCATTCATGCATGTTTGTGAAGCATGTTTTCCTCATCATGCTTTTACTTTTAGAAGATGCATCAGGCTTTGATTTCTATCATAGACCAGGGAACAGTAATACTAACTTTTGCCCACTCAGCAGAAAGGGTTCTATGTTTTTTAAAAAATGGTCTCTGTAGAACACTCTTAAATAGATTGTTGTGCAAGAGTTCTTTACTAAAGAAAGTGCTTCTATATAGAACCATGAACACTCAAAGAACCCAGAATTATTTGTATGGTGAAAAAGTTCTTCGGATTGATGAGGAATGTGTTGTACACTCTTAGAAAACTGGTTCTTCAAGGGTTCTTTAGTAAAGAAAATGGTTTTATATTGAACCATGTACACTCAAAGAATCCGTCGCATTTATAAAGGGATCCATGCCGAAAGGGTTCTTCAGATTGATAAAGAAAATGTAGATGGTTCTATACAGAAATTTTGTGGGAAATGGTTCTATATAGCACCAAAAAGGGTTCTGCTGTAGTTTTGAGCTTGTAATAATAGAGGAACCCTGTTTGGTGCTATATAGAATCATTTTCAAAAGGTGTTTACAGCACATTCCTCATCAGTCTGAAGAACCGTTTCACCATGCTTTGAGTGTTCGTGGTTCTATATAGAACCCTTTTCTTTACCGAAGAACCATCTCTTTGTTTCCAGGGTTAGATGCATTTTGGTTTCTCGGGCATTTTGAGGTCAAGATGATGGTCATAACGTCATAGCACTTTCACTAAGCAGGATTTCTCCGTTTAGCCAGGTACCTTAAGCCCAAAGTGGCAAAAGAGCTGGAGAACATTCTCACTGGACGGTCCTCAACGCTTGGGCTCCTCAACTTCCTAATCCTGCTTTGTTGAAGAGTGAGCTTCATACCGCTGCTCCTGTAATGTTTGTTATAGCCACAAGAGGGGGATAGAGACTTCTGCTTTATAAAGGAATCTGTGGCTAAATTGGGCCTCACTCGAACAAAGAGATGTGCCTATTGTCCCTGATCTTGGTCTTAAGCAATGTTTGGTGCCATTGCTTGAGTTGGTGGACCTCATATTTAAAAATCTGAAAGACTGAGTGTTTGGACAGGTTGGTAGGGTTACAGCCGGGGTCTGAAGAGCAGCATTGGCTTTGTTTCTTCAGTGATGTTCAGAGCGTTTTGACATGCTGTGCTTTCAGTTTAATGATCTGCAAACTTGTTCAGGATGAGTCCCCCCCATCCCACCCTCCAGGACAAAAGTATTGGACATCTGCTCAGCCATCGTATCTTCTGAAATTAAATGAGGATTTGATTACATTCAGTGACGAAAATGTCAGGATGCTGGAAGATCGGCACCCCTAAAAGTATTGAGAACATAGTTTATCTCATTGCTGGGGGACTGGAGGTCAATAAGTCCTATATAGCTGAATGCATTCATTAGAAGTGGTGTCCACAAACATTTGGGCACATTTTCAGTGCATCATCTCCTACATGCCTGCAGTGATGTACATGAGCTGTAATAGTAGAAGCAGACTGGCCTTTGATGGGGGTGGGAGGGGACTCAGGTGTTTGTTTCAGTCTAAGATGACGACTGTGCTGTCTGCTTTCACCTGAACAATACAGGCCATCATGACCTTGTTATGAATCGGTCCCCATTCAGGGAGCCGTGATGTAAGTGGCCTCCTCCCCTTTAGCAAAGTGGCTCGTTCTGCCTTCAGAGGATGAGAGTATTGTACTGGACAAGATGCTGTCATCCTCAGACGGGGCTTTCAGAAGTCTTATTGTTGATGGGAGGAAACATTGGCTTGACTCAGAAGGCATCCCCCCCACCCAGCTGTGACCTTAAAAATCCCTTCAATCACACTTCTCTCATAGTTTGCCCAAACGGGACAACTTCCACCAGCACTGCTGAAGATGAGATCACCTTGGGTTGCACATTAAAACCACCTTGTTTCCATTTGAGCTCCACTGACCTTATAGGTGCACAGACTGTATTCCTTTTCTCTGTAGACGTTGCTCGCCCTGTTCTTCAATGATCAGGACCCCCACAGAGCAGGTAGACCATTCTCTGGACTGTAACACTGATGTGGTGGTGGTGTGTTAAGTGTGTGCTGCACTGATACAAGGAGATCAGACTGACCGACCAGCCGATGGCATCCTGTGACCACCAATCACATCTCTGACTTTTGTAGGTGGATCAACAACTTGTCTGAGTGTGCTGGTTCACTCTACCACCACCACGTCAGCGTCACGGTATTCCAACAGGACAATTCTCCACATGCTGTACAATAGAACGTCAATGGTGCCTTGATTTGTCTCCATCGAGCACTTCTGATGTACCAGAAATCACCAACAGCTGCTCAGAGTCCACCTACCCCTTCACTGGGCACGGCATTATACAAATTTAATCATAGCCAGGACAGGGTGCCAGTCACTGGGCTCACACACCGACAGTTTAGAGTACCAAATTCAGACTTCCATGTTTTTGGACTGGAAACCCAGAGGACACAGGGAGAACTTGGAAACTCGATGAGTGATCAAACCCAAGACCTCATTAGGTACCCAGACCTCATTATCTATTTGAGCTCCACTGACCATATAGGTGACACCTCCAGACTGTAGTCCATCTGGTTCTCTGCATACTTTGTTCACCCTGTTCTTCAGTGATCAGGACCCTCACAGAGCAGGTAGATCATTCTCTGGACTGTGATGTGATGGTGATGTGGTGGTGCTGTTAGTGTGATTCGCCACCCAAATCTGTTTGACATCTATACCTCCAGATGCAGGAAGAGGGCCACTCACCCAGCACACACACTTTTTGTCCCGCTCCCCTCAGGCAGGACGATGAGGAGCATTAAGTGTAAAACCACCAGACTGAGAAACAGCTTCATTCAAGAAGCATCAGACTCTTAAACTCTATCTGAACTCTACTGTGCTGTCACTTTACACACCGGTGACCTTAACCACATATGGTCACTTTATCTATGTTCATGTTAAACACACAATTTTGATCTTCACTCAGGTTCTATACTTCTTTTTATCTTTATCATTGATCCTCGAGGTGAAACTTGGGGAAAACAATTTCATTCCACTTCATGTATAACGTGATGGTAAAGACAATAAAGTCTTCTTGAATCCTTGAATTCATTACTGTTCTATAGGGGGTCCTGACCATTAAAGAACTATACTTTCAATGGATTTGATCAACTGGACAATAAGTGAAGGTACCTAATGAAATGGCCAGTGTGTGAGCTGCCTCATTCTTGTTTACTGCCCCTGATAGTGGTCAGTACTGTGCAATAGAAAGCCTCATATTGATTGGAGTGATGCAATCACTGGGCAAGCAGTAGGACGGTGACACAGTAGTGCTGCTTTCCTTTGTGTTTGTTCTGTTAGAGGACCCTTCTCTCCTGCCTGGTTTCATCACCATCATCATCCTCATCTCTTTTTTTTTTGTTCATGAGAAAAGAAAAGTTGACTTCACATTTGGATCTTATCTTTCTCTCAGAGTAACCATGGCAACTGCCTGGAAATAGGCTAGCAGGGGCAGTGAGACGGTGGCGGTTTTTAGTAATGGGCAGAATTTGGGTCAGAATATCTGTGTATCGCTCTATAAATTGCACCACGTTCCAGATCTGTTATTTCATTAATCAGAATGAATCCCCGGCCAGCCGCTGAGCCGTGGCTGCGGAGCCGTTACTGAGGAGCTGGAGAATGAATGACTTCACACACTCTGAGGAGACAAAGAGCTGCTAGAGGCATCACTCTTTATTACCACTTATACTATTATTATTGTTATTAGTAGTAGTAGTACAGATATTTGAGATATTGACACTGTTCCAACACCAGGTTGTTCAGTATGATTGTGTGATGTCTGCTTGTTTACATCTTTTCAACCTAACACATGGTTCCTCCATAGCAACTAATTACTTTTGCTCAATTGTTTTTCTATAACAATGAAGTGCAAAAGTAATGATACAAATACACTAACACCCAAACAACAACTGAGACCCCATAGCAATGCCTGAGCAACCACTGAGACACCATAGCAACACCTGAGCAACCACTGAGATACCACCGCAACACCTGAGCAACCATTGAGACACCACAGCAATGCCTGAGCAACCGCTGAGACACCACAGTGACACCTGAGCAACCAGTGAGACACCACAGTAAAGCCTGAGCAGCTGCTGAGACACCACAGCAACACCTGAGCAACCAATGAGACACCACAGCAACACCTGTGCAACCACTGAGACACCACAGCAATGCCTGAGCCACTAATGAGACACCACAATAAAGCCTGAGCAGCTGCTGAGACGCTACAGCAACATTTGAGCAACCACTGAGACACCACAGCAACACCTGAGCAACCATTGAGACACCACAGCAATGCCTGAGCAACCGCTGAGACACCACAGCAATGCCTGAGCAACTGCTGAGACACCACAGCAATGCCTGAGCAGCCACTGAGACACCACAGCAATGCCTGAGCAACCACTGAGACAGCACAGCAACAACTTGGCAACACCTGAGCAAAAACCTGAGACACCATAGCAACCATGTAGCAGCAGTATGCAACCACTTAGCAGCCATGTAACCACAACCTATCAACCGCTTTGAAGCCAATCAGCAATGATTTTGCAACCATGTAGCAACAGCCTAGCAACCACAAAGCAACCACCTTGCAAAACCAGTCAAACCTTATTGAACCATGAAGTAACAGTGTAGCAACTGCCTGGAAGTGGGAACCACTTCAGCTGTGCAGTCATTCTGCATTTCCTTCAGGAAATGAACTTTTCTACTGACAGCAGCTCCCCTGGAAGCACTTTGTAAACTCACAGTGCCATAGAGATGCTCTCCTGATATTTATGATTCATGTTCTTTTCTGTAATGAGTGAATGTTTCTTTTCCTTTCCGAGGCATGCCAACACACTCTTTCCTTCCATACAGTCTAAATCATTCTGTCTGAGTGACTTATGAGTACATTGTCTTTGGTGGACTCATTGAATCCATTGTGGTTCATTGTTTCAAGCTGAAGACCAGCTCCATAAGCTGGAAATCTCACTCTTTCTCACCCCGAGTACGAGTCAGACGTCAGTGTTTTACTTGCGCTTTGCTGCTTTCACACCTAGCCGTGTGCGTGGTGGAGGTGTGAGTGTGATGATCTGCTTCACTAGAGAGC
Source organism: Crenuchus spilurus (assembly GCA_036984385.1). Classification (NCBI taxonomy): domain Eukaryota; kingdom Metazoa; phylum Chordata; class Actinopteri; order Characiformes; family Crenuchidae; genus Crenuchus; species Crenuchus spilurus. The sequence continues at coordinate 20,969 of BRDA01084571.1, forward strand.
TTCTCTCACTGACGAGCCATAACCTTTAACTATTCCGCTGCTGTGTTTGTCATTTATAAAAGATGCATCAGCTCTGAAGAGTCTAATCAAGTGTTCCTTCAGTGGCTGCTGATGTCACGCCTCCTACTCAGACTATTTACACCATCTCTATGACTTAATATATCCAAAAGTTTGTGGACACCCCTTCTAATGAATGCACTCAGCTGACACAGACATACGCACAGCTTGTCTAGTCCCTGTAGAGAAGTAATGCCTATAGAATAGGACTAAACATGAACCTATTGGTGCCATGGCTAATGCCAGGCGTGGGCTAGAGGGCACAGAGCTGTGGAGCTTTGTTCTCTGCTCCATCCAGTACTTTTATGATGAGTTGGGGATGACGTGTTGGTGATTCTGAGCTCACTAACACTTTTGTCACTGAATACAATCAAATCCTCACAGCAATGCTGGAGACAAGAGAGACAGATGCTCCAAGGGAAGCAGGATAAAGTCTTAGATTTTGGAAGAAATTATAAATGAGCAGGTGTGTGACATTTTGGGGCTCACTCGTTTACCATTCATCAATTTCTTTTTTTCTTTCTATTGTCGTTCTGACAACTCTTCTATAGATAATTGTCTTAAGTAAAACTTTGTTCCAAACTTAATAAAGTAATCAAAAATTTTATTCTTCTTGCAAGAAGTGAAACATCATTCAGGTGTATCCACATACTGTCTGACCACTGGTGTGTGTACCCATCGTACAAACATCAGCAACCTCTTTTTACATTTGCGTCAAGGTCAAGTAACCATTATTTTCCATATGCAGATTTGCTGTCTTTGTTATTGTACAATTCAAAACCTCCCTTTTGACACTCTTATTTGGAATTCTTTTTAAATCATTTTAAATATATATTTTTATTTTTTGTCCAATTTTCTCCCCAATGTAGTTTCAGCCAATCAACCCACCCATCCACTGGGACTCTCCCAATCACTGCCAATTTTGCTCTCTCGAGCCCCATCTGTAGATGGCAAGCAACATTGTTATCAACGTTGAACAATATTCAATATTTAAGAACGGTCATCATTATGTTTGCCGTAACGCCCCCCACTACATACCAGTTATGGGGAAAAACAAGGGAGCTTAGAATTCCCAGTAATAATAATAATAAATAATTAACTACTAATACACATATGTGGCTGTTAGCTTAGTGTTTGGCTGCTCTACCCACCTCTGCTGAAGGTTAATAAGAAAACACTCCCGCTCTGAGCGTTGTGACTAAACTACCTGCTTTATGTCAGCAGCGCCCTCTAATGATCACTGTGTGTCAGTACCAGCTTCTGTCTAAACACAATCAGTGTTCTGACAAAGGAGAAACTGTAAGATAGTGTATTTCAAACAATACAAGCATTGTGGAAAATGTTCATTGCACAGAATATAATTCAACAAACTATTTTATATTGATTAAAGTGACATTTCAAGCCTTTTGTTTTAAATCTGATTTGACTTATAGCTCCTGAAAATAAATTCAGAATCTCTAATGTTTCAAATATTTAAGTAAATGACTATTCAACCAGTATCAACATTAAAACACAAAGGAACCATATTTGTTTTTAGATGCACTAGTATGTAGTGTACACCCGCCACCACCGGGGATACTGTGATATTTTGTGGGTTTTTTATTTACCTTTAGGAAAACTCAGCCATGCACCATCATGCAACTTGCAGCAAAAGAGTCCAGTGGCTGAATATAGATTGCAACACTGCCATATACTGGTTGAAAAAGCACAAAATGATCCCATCCTTTCATGTAAACCTGCTTGTGTTACTGGGAATTAATACAGTATCACAACACATGAGCAAGTGGATTCCACACAGTTTGAAACACATGTGAGATCAGTGTGTTATGATCCATTATTTGTTTTCTTCATCCAGGTGTGAGTGTGTAAGAGAGTGTGTGGGCGTGAAGGTAATTGCTGAAGTATGTCTGCGGCGGCCCTCAGTGAAGCGGATGAGCCTCAGACTCGACTTGAGCATGCCGACCTCAAGGACCTCCAAAAAGCGATGAGTCATCTTTCACACCCTGCTTGCTTTTCTCTCTCTCTCTCTCTCTCTCTCTTTTTTTTCTTTCTCTCCCTCACACACACACACACGCACACACACACACAGCTTCTGCTATAGGGTGCTACCTATAGAAATCTAATTACACAGTGTATATGCAGGAATTCATCCCTTTTAATCCCGCTCAGAGTGAACAAACCTGCTGCTATGCTTGTGTGGAGCTAGGCTATACTACATTTAAAGCAAAGCGCCTGGATTAAAGTCTTTTTTCAAGCTTGAATTACTTTGATTTCATTCAAGCATGCACTCAGTTCCCAGTGACTGATAACAAAACAAGTACACATAACGAAACCAGCTACATTACCTCAGTTTGGCAATAATTGCAATGAAATACATTATTTGTGTGAAAATGATACATTCTCTGCAGGTTCAGACACAAATTGTGAAGCTAAGGTTGCTAACAAACACTAGAATTCAATAGTCACAAAGTAGCAGAGTTGTTTCCACCCAAAATACATCACCGAAATGTTTTTTACCCACTCAAACTGCATCCAGATCTTACAGGAGGAATAATCACTTTCAATACAGTAGACTTTGTATTTCACTTTCACTTTGTGAGAAATTTAGTAAATATCAACCTGTGTCCTGTCTGTTTGGTGTTCACAAAGAGTGGTGACTCTGTAAATGGGAAACATACAACATAACTCTAGAAGAACAACACAACACTATTCCAGCCAATCAGCAACTGGAGTAGCTATGCTCATGCACAGGACAGGGGGAAGGAACATTGTCCACACATTGTCAAGAAGGAAAAATGGCTGTTTCTCAGGAGAAGTTCTGAGAAAGTAGTTCTTTAACTGTTGCTTCGCTTAAGGTGGAATTGAAACACTCAAGCTAGTTTTCAGTACTAAGAAAACGTTGGCCGCCGCCTAACACTCCCATAGCCAGGGGTCCCCATACCATACAAATGAGAGATACTGTATGTAATGCAAATATATTTTAATGAGCTTTAGTATTTTACAGAATGGTACATTAAACTAAGAATGTGTCTTTAAAAGCAACTGATACAAATCTGAAAATCAAATAAAAATAAATACAAATACAAAAATAACACTTCAAGATTATAATCCCAAATTTGCCTAATCTTAGGTCCTAAAACATTAACTAGTCTATGAGACCTTAATTAAGTTAAGGATGCAGTTTCAGAGAGTTGAGAGAAGTTTTGTTGATATGTTTTTGCAGAAACAAGTAGGTTGCTTAGGTGACTATTGAGTGCTATTGTTAGCAACATTAGCCTCACAGCTCCAGGTCTAAACTAAGAAGCAGAAACGTGTTCAAAATGCAAAATTGTGTAAATAGTGTTTCTGAATGAACCGTAAGTCTGGAGGTTCCTCTGCTTTTTAAAAGCACAAATCCTACAATCATTCTTCAGAGGAAATCCTATCATTATGACTGTGATTCACAGATTAGGGTTTTCAGAGTGAGGCAGCAGCTATGGAAATCTCTCAGCAGTGCAAATTCGCACGCCCACTCACACATACACAGAGACGCACACCCACAATCAGTGCACAAATATTGCTTGTGAATTGGGCAACATCATTATTCTGCTGGTTTGCTAACAGGCAATAAAACAGCAAGACAAAAGCGACTGATTGAAGAACACGTTCTTGGGTGCCAAAACCAAAATTGGTTTAGTGTTGGCTTGTGCTATGAAACCTCTTTAAACTATCCACCTACACACACACTCTCTCTCTCTCTCTCTCTCTCTCTCTCTCAATCACACACACACACACACACAAAGGCCCACTAGTCCCACATAAACACACAGATACATATGCACCACTGCCTACGCTTGGCCTCACTTGAAAAGCATCAAAAACTGTCAACTGTGGATGTTCTGAGCATCTGGAGACGCCCTTTAAAGTGATAGACGTGGTGAACAATCTGATCTACATAAACATTTCTCCTTAGCTCAAATGGAAACCTTCAGCTGAGATGGAAGGCTGAAAAATGTGGCCCTAAAGTGGGCAAAATCAGGCTTCAAGATGCTGCTTTTACTGTAAATTAACGTTCGTAATGCTCAACATGTTGTCATGCAAAGTCATACCCTTCAACCAAAAGAGCAAATCAGCTTGCTTGTATAGGTGTCCGTGATAAAAGACCCTTTGTTGTGAAGGTATGCACATCTCTAGTAGCCAGAACTGTGTTTAAAACATTTCTAAAAATTCACACTTAGGAGATTGTATGGCTGCATGTATGACTTGCGTATAAAGACTTTAACAGAAATCAACATGTATTGCAGTATCAAAACCACATCAACAAGAGATGACTTAACAGCTCCGCAAGTTTTAATGCAAGTATGCAGTGCTTTAAGCTTACGCTAATCTAAAGAATCAGACCTTTCAGACACCAAACATGTCGACTGACTGATTACACCTGAGGGATGAATGGATCTTTTGCTGAGCTATTGTCTGAAGATTGAGGCAGTAATATAAACAGGTCTGCAGCTTCATTGCTATGTGCCAGGCTGAGCCAAGCCTACCACGCATTTGACACTTTCTTCACTCACCTGTCAACAAGGACAGTTTGAACATCTGACCTCTACTTTTGTGTGAGCGTTGGTGTTTGTGGGTGAGAACATCCTGTGGGACTTTGTGTGGGTGTAGAGCACATCTCATCAGTTTGTCTTCCTACATTTGGATGCAGGTGATTGACTTTCATGCTGATCTGCAGGTTTCTTGGGGGCGTGTGTCTTGAACATTTAGATCATTTAGCCTGATAACCAAAAACCAAAACTAAGAACTGTAGGAACTGCACTGGTCTCTCTTCATATTGGACAAATTTAAGACACTTGATGTTTTCCCATAAATGTAGTCGAGTAGGGTTCCACCTATATGGGCACTGATGGGGTCCTGAGCCCCCCTATGAGAGTAACAGGACCTTTACTTATAGCACTTTTCTGGACACTCAAAGCTGTTTGAGATTTGAGACTAAACCACCACCAGTGCTCAGCATCTGCATGTAGAACTCCCAACCACACAGTAGATATTAGAGGTGAGGAATGAGGAGACAGGACATCAGGGTAACACCTCTAGAGGAAATGACCAGGGAGCTTTTTCTGACCTCAGAAAATCAGGACTTGACTTTAATAATGCAGTGAGCAACAGTGGCAAGGACGAACTCCACCAAAGCTGGAAGAAGAAACCTTGGGAGGAACCAGACTCATATGAGAGGGACTCATATACAATCCTATGATGCTGTTGCACTGTTCAG
>BRDA01084580.1:0-19079 GCA_036984385.1 Crenuchus spilurus
TATTAGATGTTGGCACCTCCACATCATTGCATTCAGTTTTTATTCACAATTTGTTTAGTGTCCCAACTTTTTTGGAATCCGGTTTGTAGTAAACATTTAGTTTTTCATTCAACTGTGAACCATTACTTGGTTGCCATGACTACATTTCATGTTAGATAAATGTGTGTCATGTTAGACAGCTTATTTGGGATTACTTAACAAGTCAACACGGTTACTTAACAAATATGATCAGACATGCAGTTACCTCTAATACCTCCAATACCTCCAGTAGCTCCAACTACTACAATTGCCTAATTTTGCAAAAATATTGAATTATGTTTTTTAAAACTAATATTGCAACTGCAATTCAAATTGTAATTATTTTCTAAAATCAAGATTCAGACCTTTTTTGCAAGAAGACCAAAATATCCACTTTTTCTGGCTTGAGGATTGAGTAGTGTACCAGACTGGCAACACATTTCCATACCAGTGGCATCTCTAGAATAGAAAGACAGGTGGGGCAAAATAAATTCCTTGGGCAGCATCCCACTCGTCAGTGAAACTACACACAAACCGCCGTGAGATGCATCACTTGTCAGGAGACTGACTTAGTGCTGGTTTTCCATTGCTTTTAGTTTGGTGACCAAAGGAACTTAAATACAATCCATTCCAGTCATGAATAAAGTAAATAAACCTTTTACTGAGGTAAAGATGACTGTCTGTGTGTTATCTAACTGTTAACTTTGAGTAAATTGTCGACATGATTCATTGTATTGCCTCGCTAGCAGCAGCTAACAGTTACTGTGATGTTCTTGAGTTTCAACCTGCATAGCAACGTTGATACCGTAAATGATATTCACATAAGCTCACATATTAAAATCTTTCATGTTTTATTGGCTGCTCCCAACATGGGGCCAGCAATAGCGTGCCCCACAGTTCATTATTGAAAGTGTGTTGTACATGTGCAGTGTTTTTTACTGTTCACTTGCTTAAATAAACTCTGATGGGCTGGCCCCATTCACACTAACTAAATGAAGACTGCTGAAAGTACTCACCTTACGCAACACATACAGGAATATTTTAAATGTTTTGGGAACTACTGCCATTTTCATAAGTCAAATACACAACATTGTTAGACAATAATATTTAAATAAAATAAATGTAAACAAAATTATTGATTATGTCACACACTGCTTCACAGTGACATCTGGTGGTGGGCGCCACCTGCCCCAATGTAAAGACGTCCTTGTTCCCTACTTTAAATGTAAGATGGGGGCTCAGAGCGGTTCAGTGGACTAAGGCACTGACACTATAATCAGAGGACTGCAGGTTTGAATCATGGTTATGAAACTTGCTGGAGCCTGAGAGTGCAAAATTAGCTGTGCTGGGAAGATGGCACTGTCTCTCCATCACTACTAATGTAATGTCCAGGAATCCATATCTTGAGCATATTAGCTGCCCACATATTACCAACCACACTGGGGCAGGAGAAAGTTCATCTTTACAATTTTTAAAAATGGCAACTCTTGCACGCAATTTTGATATTAGCCCTCTCCAGTTGGTACATTAGTGTAGTTGCTCCAGTGCAAAATTAAATAACCAATGTTCAATGCCTATTGCACCTAATGTATATATCTTCCAATTATAGATCAGCATTCAGACCTTCTTTCAAGTATACCTTTACAAAGGGGTATCCTCACATTAACACTCCTTTCTTTGTCTCCAGTGATGTTTCAAGTTTCCTTTGTTTCATCTTGTAACTCCCAGGCTCTTGCCTTTCTTCTTAACAAAAAGCTGCTGCACACTTTGAGGCTACATTCATTCTCTTGAGCCAGATCCAAGTCAGCTGACCTCGCTGTATTACAGCTGCAGGCTGTTAGACACATTTTCCAAAATACACACTGAGTGCCTTTTGCCTTGCCTGACTTCTGCCACTGGAGGGTATGTAAAGGAAAAGGAAGTGTAAAAGAGATTTCCATTAAACATGCAGTTGGATTTGAATGTCATACTGTACTGTAAAAAGGAAACATTCTATTATTCACAACTTCCTCTGGAGCTTTTTCCAGGACTTTATTCTCCACTTATTTGCTGGATGCCCATGATCAGGAATGGGGGTATGCCATCTTTTTCCCTAACTTTATGCATAAGGCAACTTCCTGACTGAAGGAAAGTGTGACTTGACATGTATTTGCATGGCTGAATTCTACTGCATACTGTTCAACCATGTGGAAAAAGCCAGTGTTTATCCCAGGTAGCAGAAAATGATCAGAGTGAATGGGGCACAAAGCCTGCTAGCTTTTCTCTGTGCCATTTGCTCAGCTATGCGTTTCATCCTGTTGGTCAGAAAGCCTTCTTCTTTTGCAGCTTGGAAAGTTCTTGCAGACAAGAATGAATGAGAGCCTTTATATATTGTGCTAAGAGAATGTGGTCAGCTAAGTCACCCAGACAAAAGTCCTGCAAAACATTTAGGGAAAATTCCAGTGCATTTAGTAAGCCTATTAAGTAAGCATCTCTTTCTTATTGCTTGTCCAGTCAAATCCTCATCATCAACAATAGATTAGTCCTTACTATTCACATAAAACTGAATTACTCCAGTCCTGAATTCATACACTACCAGCCAAAAGTTTTACAACACCCAAATTATTCAGGCAAATGACTGAGTTTAATGTCTCAATGCACTCGGAAATGAAAGTTAAATAAGAACTCGTGGAACTCATTAACTCATTTTGTCATTTTATAGACTAAAACGTGTCTAAACTTTGAACACAAAGCAGCTCCTTTGTCAGATATAACAGCTGAACACACTCATGACATTTTTTCTACAATAGACATCAAACATTCAGCAGACTAATCTGCTGCAGAACGTCACATAAATGTTGGCTCTTGTAGGTTTGCTTTGCTTTTTTCACTTCATCCCAAATCAGCTGGATGGGGTTTAAGTCTGGAGACTGTGCTCCACTCCATGTTTTCAAGCTGACCATCTTATTGTTTTTTCCTGAGGTAGTTCTGGCAGAGCTTGGACTGATGTTTTGGGTCATTATCTTACTGTAAGATGAACAACTGACACACTGGGCACTGAGGGCACTGCATGGCACTGCAGAATGCTGTGGTAGTCATGGTGGCTCAGGGAGTTACTCACTCTGTATGAATTATTAGCACTAACTTTCAAGTCTTGATCTGCCTCCATTACTGCAGAACAGCTTTCACCTGTTACGCCCCTGCAGATGGACCTAGAGGTAGCAGGGATTTAACATGTACCGGTAGTTGGGTGTGCAAGGAATGGTGTGAAATGGAAAGATGGACCACAACACACGTAGTTTTTTTTTCTTGTTAGCCGTTTACTGAAAAGAGTGCAAACGCACCAACACTAAGATGATTTTACAGGATGCAAGACATTGTCAATGCCAAGCTGCTCTTTTAACTCATAAACAAATAACATTCACAACAACACAACGGTGGACCGTGGACGATGCCAAAGAAAAGAAAATAATAACAGAACAAAACACAATAAAAGGCACCCGCCCCTAACCTAATGAACTGAACAGACAAACACTACTGTGTGGGGTGTACAGGCATGCCCATGTAACCTGTCCACACGTTGACTGTGGGTTGAGGGAGACTATAAAAGAGAGACTGTGAGAGAGAGAGAGAGAGAGAGAGAGAGACAATGTGAACCAGAGCATGTGAGGACTAAACATTGAGGACAAACACACCTGTTAACACATTTCCTGTTCCTGACAAAAGCCTTTGTGTGTAATTCTGTAATATACATTCATTTTCACTTTTGGGTAAACTTACTTTTTTAAAACCTCTGTTAGTTCAGCACTTACCTGTACATCATTTCAAGCTGTTCATTGGACTTTATTGACTCAAATTGTGATAAATTACTGGAAAAATTGGGGGTGTTCTAAATTGTGTCTGGTAGTGTACCTTGTTCTGTTGACCTAAAATTCTTTATTTTGACTGTAAGGCTAATGTAGTACATTAAAAAGCAATGAAAGTTTATGTCACCAATTAGCATTATGGTAACTGCATGTCTAACTTATCAACAGCTGACTCAAACCATGTCAGATTGTTAAGAAACCTTAAATAGTCTTATGTATGTGTTTTCTGACAGAAACTGTACAGCATATGTAGAGAAAAGATGGTCTACACACAAATGTACTGCATATACAGTATTAACTATGTTTGCAGTGTTCTTTATTTTAACAGGGTTCTGTGTTCTCAGTGTCCTTTATTTTAACAGGGTTCTGTGTTCTCAGTGTCCTTTATTTTAACAGGGTTCTGTGTTCTCAGTGTCCTTTATTTTAACAGGGTTCTGTGTTCCCAGTGTCCTTTATTTTAACAGGGTTCTGTGTTCCCAAAGTCCTTTATTTTAACAGGGTTCTATATTTTCAGTGTCTTTTATTTTAACAAGGTTCTATATTTACAGTGTCTTTTATTTTAACAGGGTTCTATGTTCTGGAAAATGAACAGGAAAATTACAAAAATAGTAACACACAGTGACGTGGATAAGTAACTTTAATCTGATTACTGGTTTGGAAGTAATAACTTGTTAGATCACTCGTTACTGGAAAAAATGGTCAGATTAGAGTAACACGTTACTAAGTAACGTGTTACTGACATCACTGGTTCCCAGTGGCCTTATTTTAACAGGGTTCTTTGTTCCAGAGCCAAATATGTTCACTTGGTCTTTTATGTTCTCTTGGTCCTATGGGTTCCCAGAGTTCTATATAAGATTCTCTGTTCCTATAGTTCTAGATTTTAACATGGTTCTATCATCCCAGCCTCATATATGTTTTCTTGGTCACACATGTTTCCAGGGTCCTTTATGTTCTTAGAGACTGATATTTGAATTGGGTACTTTGTTCCCAGAGTTCTATATTTTAACAGTGTTGTACATTCACATTTTCACAGAGTCCTATATGTACTATTGGTCCTATGTTCTTCATTTCAATGATCTGTTAAAACACATTAACCCTCCCGTGACCGTAACCCTCAAGTCTAGACCTACTTCATAGAGAGCTATTGTTACATTAAGTGATTAGAGGGCTGGGGAACATCTTTTCGGGTTCTCATTATGGGCTCTATAGAGCTGGACCCTCTGAACATAAGACTCTTTGTCATGCTCCAATTATGTGCCATATTAATCTGGAGAGGGGGCACGGTGGCTTAGTGGTTAGCACGTTCGCCTCTCAGCGCTGGGGTCTTGGGTTCGGTTCCCCATCTGAGCGGAGTTTCCATGTTCTCCCCGTGTCTGCGTGGGTTTCCTCCGGGGTCTCCGGTTTCCTCCCACAATCCAAAAACATGGAGGTCAGGTGAATTGGGTACTCTAAAAATTGTCCGTAGGGGTGTGTGTGTGTGTGTGTGTGTGTGTGTGTCACCCAGCGATGGACTGGCGCCCTGTCCTGGGCTTAGTTGAATAGTGTAATGCCCTGCCCTGCGCCCGGTGAGGGGGTGGGGGACTAACCGCGACCCTAATAAGGATTAAGCGGGTGTGATAATGAATTAATCTGGAGAACATAGGACCCTTTGAACATGTGCCTTGATTTTGTTCATTTTAATAAATAAGCAACTCTGTGTGAAAGTGCTTGATTAGAGGTAAGTGTGTGATGCTATAGGCACGCAGCTTCCACAATGCTAATTAAGTGCAGTTGTGTTTATTTGTTAGCTACATTAGCCTCGTAGCTGATCAGATACATCCGACTGGAAAAATTTGAAATAAATGTTTTTTTTCTCCAGAGCTTTTCTTTAAACTACTACAAGTGGAACAGGATGCTGAAAGAGTAGACAGTCATTCTACATTACATCATTAAGAGAACAACAATCGTTCAGAATGACCTGTTCATGTCCCTTATGATCAGCCATGGTCAGTGTAACCTTCAGTGTCTTCTTGATATTGGCAAGCCACAAACATTGGCCTCCTTAATCTATTATTAATATGTGTTACCTAACAACATTTACCAGCATATCCATCCTGCAGCCTTGATTGTGGGCTGGATGGTGAAACTGGAAAGTTTGAGCTCAACTACAGCTACAGAATCAACAAAACATGCAATGTTTAATGTAATGAGGTAGATTGTTGTGATGTCGTTCTTGCAATACTGATATCACAGAGGGTCTTGGGTTTAGCAACCCAAGCAAAGTAGACCAGACCATCCTCTCCTCAGCCACCTCTCAAATGGGAAGATTCCAAGGTGTTCCCAGACCAGTTGAGAGATATAATTTCTCCAGCGTGTCCTGGGTCTTCCCCAGGGTCTCTTCCCAGTTGGACATGCCCAGAACACCTCACCAGGGAAGCGTCCAGGAGGCACATGCCCGAATCACCTCAACTGGCCCCTCTTGATATGGAGGAGCAGCAGCTCTACTCTGAGTCTTTCCCGGATGTCTGTACTCATCATCCTATCTCTGATGGAGAGCCTGGACACTTTGTGTAAAAAAACTCATTTCAGCTTGTATCGGTGATCTCATTCTTTCGGTCACATCTCAAACCTCATGACCAGGTGAGGGTTGAAATGTAGACTCTTCTGGCTCAGGTTTCTCTTCACCAAAACAGACCGGTACAGAGTCTGCATCACTGTGGATGCCGCACTGATCCACCTTTTGATTGCAAACCCTCTGTAGAGAGTTGTATCATGCAAATGTGCCCTCAGAACAATCACAGAGTGCGCAGTGAACCTCCTGATTAGTCACAGTTCAGGATGATTGTTGAGTAATGCAGACCTATTTATAATGATGCACCAGTGCATTTTAATATATTCAGGTGGGCCATCAGCAAAATGTCACAATATAGTCACAATACTATGTCTGGTCCTCACTTCTGGACACTTATGTATTTTTCTGCAACATCTAATATGTCATCTACAAGAATCAGGTGTTTACTCATCATCTCATATATCCTAGACCTTCACTTTCACCACTGTTAAGAGATAATTGACGCTTAATTTCTGAGTGGTATTAATATTTTGGCTGATCGGTGTATCATTGTTTTTACAGGTTGCAGGGTTGTTTCATGATGCCAGCATTGGAAATGCCATCAATATTGTGGTTGTGCGTCTCATTCTACTTGAGAAGGATGAGGTAAGCCTGAAAGAAAGGCAGAAGTTAAAGTAGCTAAAGTGGATCAGGTGGTTTCTATTAGTCTATAATAAAAAAAGCTTGTGAAGTAACACTAGATATGACTCATTTGCCTCCAATATTGTCATTAGTTCTCCCATTCTAGCCTTGTGCTACTAGTGTTTAGTGTTGAACTGTCAAAAGAAATTGTAAATGCTGATGTATGGAGGCATATTTGTGAGATTGTGATGATCGATTCCTTGCTCCACATTACTCTAAACCAAAGATTCGGACCAAACTCTTTCCTTATTAGTACTTCAGTTACTTTAAGTTCCACAAAGATACACAGAGTATCTGAACTGTGTGTTGAACTGTATGAAGTGCTGTTATCATCATAATGTCTGATCATGTTTGATGACTATTTTTCTCATCTGATGAAATCAGGAGGACCTGAAGATCACTCACCATGCAGATAACAGCCTCAACAGCTTTTGCAAATGGCAGAAGCAACTCAATATGAAGGGAGACAACCATCCAGTTCATCATGATGTGGCTGTCCTACTTACAAGGTACGTGCTTGGTCATTAGTTAGTGCACCATTAGTATAACTGCTTTTTTATTTTGTTGGTGAAGTTACATATCTCCAGAGAACAAGCCTGTACATTTAAAGCACACTTACTCTTTGCTGACTTTAATATTTTGGAAAAACAATATTTATGTCACATTGTGGGCAGGTTTCTGGGATAGTGGTAAAGCCACATAGCATTTAGAATTTGAGTTTTTCCATTGACAATAAAATATACACCAAGACTAATGTTTAAGCCCTATCTGGGAAACCAGCCCTGTATGTTCTGTTTGTATATGTATCCAGAGTTTTACTTTAGATTGTATCTACAATAGCACAAGCCCATCAGTGCTTTTCTTTAATACAAAAAATGCTCTTAATGAGTGTATTTGTACTGAAATTACTGGCTGCAAAATGATAGCACCTTTGTGCTGTGTCAAAATGTAATGGAAAAGCCTTTTGTTTGAAAATGTATTAATGCTTTTGGCCACTAATTATACTGTCACTTTGTATAATATTTTTGTTTTAATTGGAGCTCATTTTACTCATTTCAGTAATCAGAGATGGCGAGGCATGATACAAGCAATAACCCTACATAATAATTTTGGTGCATTTTCCTTTTTTCAGGAAAAAAAACCATAAAACCCATTGGCGACTGAATTCAGTTAATAAACAAATGAGATACGTTAATATAAATGTGAAACTAGCACCTTTGCACTCTCCACACACAGGTCCATAACAAAGATACTGTTCACCAAATGCATACACAAATACATATATTATTTTTTAGGCTGCACAGCACTGAAGGGACTTTATGTTGGTTCATCTTCCAACTCAGATTTGTGCCACAAAAGGTGATCATTCAGGACAGAAACTGATGCTCAGATTTCAGTAATGGTTTGAGGCCAAAAATGAACACTTTCGGGTCAAAAGTGACTCCGTAGACTAAGGTGCTGACACTATGATCAGGATCGCAATTTTGAGTCCCAGTTATGCTGCTTGCCATTGACAGCTGTGGCCAGACTCTCGCTGGGTGGGTAGATGGTGCCAGATGGTGGGTTGATGTATCAGCAGCAGTTGGAAAAGAGGCAGAGCCGGACTTCACATGCTTCAGAGGAGGCTGTGTTTGTCTTCACCCACCTAGAATCAGGGACATTGCACGTGATTGGGAGAGTCTAGATTGGGAGGGGCTAGGACTTTCACAATTCGAATCCTGGCCCAGGATATTTAAATGGTAATATATGTACAGATTTAAGGGTAGAGTTAAAAATATCTTTGACTGAAAAATATCTGATAGTGTTATACATAAACACACATGCAAATTCAGATGCCAAGTGCCTTTTATTATAGCTGCTTTAAGTCTACAGGTTTTCAGTTGTAAGTGCACTGAAATGTGATGAAATTGTCAACACTGCACATGCAACAGATATAGATTAGATAGAAAACTGCTAGAGAGTTATTTTAGCTTTAGCAGTGGGGAGCATCAGCTGATACCCTGAATATCCTTCCACTGGAGAGGCTTAATATAGACAGGGCTAATTCTAGGGGTTTGCAATCTTGCTGTGTTTTATTGCTATTGTGACCAATTACATCACAGCATTTCAGTAATATCATTAGTATCTGAATCACACTAGGAAGGTTTTTTGAGGGAGGGGACAATAGAGGGTCAAGGGGTAGGAGACAGCTAAAGCAGTGGGAGGTTTGACCAGACTAGGAGCTTCTAATCGAATGCAATAGAAAGGTGAATAAGTTATATGTGCTGTTAGCATTACACATCTGCAAAACGAGAGAAGTGTGAAACAATGGTGTGGGGTTTCTGTAAACAAAAGGATACAAATATCACACACATATAGCTAACAGATCTCTCTGGCATAGGAAAGACATCTGTGCTGCTATCAACAAGCCATGTGAGACGCTGGGGCTGTCTCATGTGGCTGGAATGTGCCAGCCTCTACGCAGCTGCAGCATCAATGAAGACACGGGTTTGCCATTGGCCTTCACTGTAGCACACGAGCTGGGCCACAAGTAAGTCCTCCAACATTCTATATGCAGTTCTACCTCTGTTCACCTTTGACCTGTTATCTCTTTTTGACAGAGTGTGAAAATCACTGCTTCTGCCTTTTAAACTACTGTTCTCTTCAAATAGTGCAATTTCAGAGCATCTCTCACTCAGGAGCCTGCATTAAAGGTGTGATAAGCAATTCAGAGGAATGATTGTTGAAGTTCAACAGCAAACAAATTCAGCCCTCCCTTCAGTTCTCCTTCAGAAACTCTGAATTCATTTTCAAGGCGAACAACACTGGGCTAGCAAGGTCTTTGTAGCCATAAAACCCTTCATAAATACCAAGACATGACATTAGGGACACAGCAAGAAGTATTGTTAGCTTGACCATGCGCGTAATTTGCGGGGGGGATAGGGGGGTTATGACCCCCCCAATAATCTTATCCAATCACTATAACCCCCCCAATAAAGTCACATAATTTCAATTTACAAAAACATCTTTCATGAATAACTTGTTAATTTTCTTTATTCGTGATTAATTTTGGGTAAAATACTAGCATGTTTAATCATTTAGTAATGTAACCCCCCTTTCCCCACAAAAACTTGGTATCATTCAACCTCCACCAAACAACAGTGCTCGCCGTTTACAGGGTTACCAGGTTCAATCCCTAACTTTTAAAAATTACCGCAGCCGCCAAAAAACAACAAGAAAAGTGGGTGTTGGAAGATTGAATGCAACAATACGAACGAGGAGAACATAACAACATAAGGAAGTAAAGCCTGAAAAGGAGAGAGAGAGACAGAGAGAGAGACAGAGCGAGAGAGAGAGACAGAGCGAGAGAGACAGTTCCTTTTTTTTTTGCTAATTATGTTACTATTAAATGTTCTTGACTGGGATATGAAACTGTTATAAAAGAATTAATAAACACTAATGTTATATTATTAATGACTGATAAAAAAAATCCCTTATAAACAAAATACTAAGTCGTACACTCATAGTTGTTTTGCCATTTGCTTCAAACTTGTGACAGACATATTTTGGGCTTATTCAAGCTTCTGAAGGGCGGGTTTTAGACAGGCTTTGGGCTGGATATTTTTTGCTGGACCTGGCAACCCTGACCGTTTGCTTGCTAGTGCAAGCAGCTGATGGGGGAGTGGGTGTAGTAAGAAAAAACAAAAAGAGCAGCAAAAAAAACATTTTTTCATTGTTGGTCGACAACACTGCCTTGTAAAAAGTGGAAAAATCAAAATGAGGTAAATGTATATGTATTGTTAGCTGATGATTGAATAACTATGCCACTGTGTATCAGACACACTATGAATACCCGTTCAGGTATTTTAGCTAGCTCCGTTAGCTAGCTCCGCATTTCTTAATTGTTTAAGGTGAGTAAATACAAAGAAAGTTAAATACATACATAGGAAAAGCATTACAATGTATGTCTAATACGGTTAACCCAAAATCTCCTGAATCCTTTTAGAAAAGTTAATGATTTAATAAATAAATAAATAGGCAGACAGCTCAACCCCCCCAATGTTGGACCCAAAGTTACGCCCTTGAGCTTGACCGTGGATTAGCGAACTCTCGAGTTGCTGCTGCAACATCCCAGGTGCTAGAATGTAACTGGTACACCATTTAAGGTGGAATGGGCAAATTAGGCAAGAATCTAGTGTAGAGGCACAGCTCTGATTTAAGAAGTTTCTTCAGCATTTCAGCTATTTCAACATGCAGCCCCAAAGGCCAAACTGCTTGTTCACTTAAGATTTCAATGGAAAAAGTTCACGGAATGTAAAAGAAAGTCTTGTTTTATGTAAAAATGTATTTACTTTATACAAAAATGAAGCCACTGGACTTTTAACAGTTAATGCCTTCAAGTTATCAAATCAAGTGTATTGTTTATCTGCCGCAGTATGAGCATAATAGACCTACATTATGTAATAGACATACAGTAAATAGGTTTTAATGACTGATTGGTGTACAAAGCACAGATTGTTCATTTCTCTGTGATGATTATATTTGCTTATATGCATGATATTCATTTACTGAGAGCAGCGTACTATTCAGTGTTGTAATTTTCCACCACTGTGTGGAGAACATGTGGGTCCAGCACATGCCCTAGCACTGAGCTATTTGTTGAAATCGTTCCATCAGATTTATTTTTGCAGCTAAGCAACTATTTACCCAGATGTGGCCCAACACGCCGTACATCCTGCAGTATAGATCACTGCTGGTGTTTACAGAAGATGAACAGTGATCACAAATATTGGTTACAGTATGTGACTGAATGCATTGCTGACCATTAAAACTGCAACATCAAGATATACATGAGATAAAGTGCCACATCAAAAATGTCAATATTGTGAAAAATGTTTGTGCACGTAAAGTGTAATTAATGTAAAATATAACAAAATTAAATTTCAGGACCATTATTTCCATCCATTAACACACCCACTTAAACACTATCAGGGTTGCGGTTAGTCCTCTACCCCCTCACTGGGCAGGGAATTACACTAACCCAGAACAGGGCACCAGTCCATCGCTGGGTGCACACACTTGTACTGTAGAGTACCCAATCCACCTGACCTCCATGTTTTTGAACTGTGGGAGGAAACTCATGCAGACACGGGGAGAACATGGAAACTCTGCTTAGATGTGGACTTGAACCCAAGACCCCAGCGCTGAGAGGCGAACGTGCTAACCACTAAGCCACTGCTCTGCCCAATTACAAGACTTTTTTGGTTAGCACAGCTAGCACAGGCCTTCTCCAATGCATGTGAAGTCACCCACCACTACCTCTTTTCCAACTGCTGCCAATATTTCACTGGGCAGCCAACATGCTTGGAGGAAAGCGCAGGATCTCTGATACATCAGCTAACAGACACCTGAGCCAGCAGACATTATTTAGTAGTGCTGGGGAAACAGTGCCATCTACCCAACCAGAGATAGCACAGCCAATTTTGCTCTCTCGAGCCCCACCTGTTGATGGCAAGCAGCATGATTGGAATTCGATCTTATGATCCTCTGATCATAGTGCCGGTGCTTTAGTCAACTGGTTAATTCATTTTTGGAGATAAAATTTGTATCTGTCTAAACTACCATGTGAGACCTTCTTTAGGATCTGGATGTTTTTTTAGAGCAAGTTGAAAAACGTATATAAAAATGACTGGGCTATTCAGGTGACTATTGAGTTGTAGTGTTTGCTAGCAGTGTTAGCCTCACATTTCTACAGAAGGCAAATTTAGGCTTTATCTGATAGAGGTGATCTGAGGTAAGTGGGAAAATATGTAAATATGATTTTTGAATGAAAAAGTGTTTCAACATAGCAGCCGGCAGTTATATGAAGGGAGTGCGTATCATGTAAGCTTTCATCTTTGATGTGGTCAGTTGAGCTGTGTTGCCACCCACTGTGCTCTTTTGTTGCAGCTTTGGGATTCAGCATGATGGCAGCGGTAATGACTGTGAGCCGATTGGGAAAAGGCCGTTCATCATGTCTCCACAGCTATTATATGGAACCTCCCCGCCCAACTGGTCTCGCTGCAGCCGCCAGTACATCACCCGCTTCCTTGAGTGAGTGCCATGCTGCTTCATTATACTCTCTCTCTCTTGTCTTGTCATTACCTTTTTGTATGTATGTATCATGTTCCCACTCTCCCCCTGTTAACCCACTCAAAGAGTCTAGTCATTTTATCCCAGCTGTAGGCACACTAATATCAGCTTGAGCTGACCTAATTTCAGGTTGTAAGACACAGCTCTAGTGTGAGTAAGCTCAAGTCTAATTAACTACAAAGAGATTTTTTTCATAGCCTTTTTGCACTCATTAGGCATTGAAGGTCCATATCTGACATTTTTGTGGCTTATTGTTTTCCCTAAGAGACATTTCCTTACGTGCACTTATTAATCATTACCAGTCATAAATGTATATGTACATGATAATTTTCCAGCTTTTCCTCATCCCATAGAATTAAATAGTCCTTTAATGCGTTTTTAAGACTAATGTGTGTAAGTGACCTCTGTTCCAAGTATGTACCTTATATAGTCAAATGACACATTTAGATTTTCTAATGGAAACTATGTAATACTTAAGCTCACAGCTGCAGGGAAGAAATTCAGATATTTTCTGCACATTTTAGTCCAGTTTCTGTTCATTTTCTGAATGTAACCCAATTGAAAACATGTAGTTTTACGTATCAGACTTGATTTCCAAGATAACTTCAAGCTAAAACATTGCCCATAACAAGGAAAAGTGTTATATTTCAATGTGCTAATTAAATTAAAATGTAAAAATAAAATGATGCACAATATGAGTCTTGAACACTGCATCATATACTATATATATATATATATATATATATATATATATATATATATATACCTACTGTAATATTTTTTACAGTAATCAGTATAAACACACACACACACTGTGAGGAGAAATCTGTAGAGTTACTTTATTTTTCCAGGAAAGAGTCTTTAGCTGTGGGTGAAAAATTCCTCTTAGGAAGCCAACTATGTATGATCAGGTTTTGGCAAAACACAGCTCACTCAAGCAGGGAAAACAATGCATTAGCTCAGTTTTGATGTCCATCAACCTCATCAAATACTTCACAAAATGTTCACAATATTCCAAAATATCAAATAAAAGCTAAATGTTTTAGAACATGAAATGAATGTACAAACCATGTAATTTAGATCTTTCATGGCAAATGGTCTGTTTTAACTGTAAAGTCTCTTTTCATGGTCCTGTACCTAGTTTAGTGCCCTACTCCTATCTTATACAATATTGGAAGGGCTAAAATGATATAGGCTGCACAGGCAAATGCATGTCAATGCACTGGATGGTTATGGCAACACAAAAGAGTAGACTCAGTGGTACATTCTAAAACATTTTGGTACATTTGAAGAAAATTCCATGATCTGCTCTTTAAACAATTCTTTAGGCTTTAGGCTTTGGCGTAATCAGAGTTCAGGATACTGGGACATTTTATGTGTTAGACTACAGTGTTGTATTTTATCTGGTGGATGAGTTGCCCCTCTTTTGCCCCTGCCCTTGTGTGTGAGCTGCCAGAGGCTGTGTGAACAGTTCTAGTTTCCCAAGCAGAAGTGAAGCTGTGTTGATACTCTTGTCAAAGTCGCGCCAAGTCTGTGGCCCACCAGCTGGAGTGCATTAAGCATGGTGCAGCGGGCCCAATGCAGAATGACCTCAGAAGGCGGTTGCAGAGGATACCTGGTGGTTACACAGCAGCCTGGGGGCTGGACCATTAAACAGTGGCTGGGCTGCCTGTTCAGGAACCACAGATTTTTCAACACAGTGCTAATTATTTTGCACAGAATAAAATTCTCAGTTCCCACTTAAACAAATCAGCCATTACATTAAAACTAATGTGCAAATAAGGCATCAGTTCTCCACATGAAATCTGATCAGCTCTGACTGCGCGAGTTATGGACTCTACGAGACCTCTGAAGGCACCAAGAATCTGTAGTTCATACAAAGTGGAGCTGCCTCTGTTCAGACTTGCTTTTCCAGGACATCCCACAAATGCTTTATTGGATCTGGAGAATTTGGAGGTCACTGTGGGTAAATTCTGACCACAGTTGACTGGTACCACCTCACAACTCTTCAGAGATGCTCCAACCCAGTTGTCTGACTATCCAACACATCATCAATGAGCATATATTTATTTTACCATCTAATATGTCCCAGACCTTCACATGTACCATTGTTATGAGATCATTCATGTTATTCACTTAATCTGTGAATTATGTGGTATTAATGTTATGGCTGATTGTTGTATGACCACTTGAATCAGATCACATAGCAGTAAGTCCTGGAATATTATGACACATTGAATTATATCCTACTCTAAATTCTTGTGGTGGTCAGTGATTTAGCCTCCTAGTATTTCTTTTTTACAAAATTATGTTAATGCCAAACATTGAAGACTGATCAACTTTTTAAAATTAACGATGTACCAATGCATTGTGACATCACAATGCAGAGCAGACAATGTGTATTGTGGAGATGTGACAATGCCTCATGGAGAATTGGACATTCTGTTAATTATGCTACCTAAACACAAAGTTTACAAACTATCAGTAATGATCAACATCCCACTCCAACATTCCTCCTGCCTTTGTTCAAAACATCATGAGAATGATCATAAACCCAGTATTGTGAATCGTGAGGCTTTTGGAAACAATAGTCATTTTGCCATAGACAATAGCATTCCTTATTATTCCTTATTTAGAAAGTCACTGACTACATAACATAAATCCTTAGATGTCAATTTATATACATTTTGAAAATTGTTCCAAATAAGTTGAAGATGTGTTTATAAATGAGATTTTAGGGAAGACCAAATGGTATTCAATATAACCATTGTCCAGTTTAGACTGAGTTGTGAACTGGTTACGGCTAATTTAAGGCTGTTTATGGCACTGTTGTTGGGAATATGTGGCAGCTCAATTAAGGGTAGATTCCCCTCGTCTGCTACAGTCTGTTTTCCCAGTGGTCAGGATAGTCTAAAGGCTTCTGCAGACCTTGGCTGAGTCTGTGTCTTCCTCCATACAGTGGCTTGCCTGATTAATTGTCCACTCCTTCCCCACTCCTCTGCAGAAAGAGCAGCATGGAGCACAATGTGCCATTGTAGCGTGTTGTTATTTGCTTTGGAGAACACATTCTGCATGGGCTGTTTAATATAGACACTGGCATTTGTTACATGGAATGTGTTCTGGAGAGGTGGGGCTGGAGGCTGTGGGGTTTTTGGATGAATTACAGATGGCATGTGTCCAGACACAACTCCTCATTGCAGAGGCATGGAGAAGATAATAGTGGTGACATGTAACTCACATCAGCTGAGAAAGAAAGGGAGAACTAGAACCCAGTATAAAAAAGACGTTCTGCTAGTCCAGGGCTACTGTTCAGCAGTTTAGTGACAGTTCTCTGCTCTGACACACGTGATTTAAAGCAGCAGTTTATTAACAGTTTTAGATCTAGTTGGTCTATTCATGCCTGATCCACAAATAAGTTCTTTCAAAGCTTTACAGAAAATTCTTCAAAATCACATTCAGCTCACTGATAAATCAGAATGATCATTTTGTAGGAATTAATTTGATTGTATAACTTAATGTTAGCACAGTGGCTAATTTGTTGTTCTTTACAATCTGCTACAACATCAGATTAATAAATTCCATGATTATGGTGGGTGGGCCTTGCTCACCTCCTGTGATAACATCATTTATGTTATGGGGGTTCTTGCTTGTTCTGTTGACCACCATAGTTCATATCTTTATATAAGATTAAAGAGTTTTAAATAAAATGAAAAATAAAATAAATAAATAAAATAAAAATAAAATAAAAAAACATAAGAAGCAGGGTTTATACATGTAATATACAAAGCAAATAGTTTTCCAATCAGGGTAGATACAGACAAATTTCCCCAGAAATTTTCATTTTACTTTTCATAAAGTCAATCTTGATATGTCGTAACTTTCTAAATGCCTCAGTACAATGTAGTCTACTATCAAAACCTTCACATATGGTAATGTAACAAAAATTCTAATTAGTTTTTTACTATTTTTTATTGATCATTTCATCTTAAAATATTCACCCCATGTAAAAAGTAGCTGGTTTTAATGTTGTACAAAAGGAAGAATCTAAAAAAATGGAATTATGAGGCTTTGATATGACCATGATGATATGAGCTGTTGGGGATTTTTGCTGTTTCTGATCTGTTCAATCGTTCACAGCTGCAGCACTTTATAGCTTTTCCAGATGATCAGACTTCAGAGTGTTCAGCTTCAACTTCCTTTTTTAGTAACTTTCCAGGTGCTTTGCTCATCATGATTTATACAATCTTTTGCAAAAGTCTGGGCACCTCTGATGAACTTACACATTGTGTTCTGAGTAAAAAAATCAGTAACATGTAGCTTAAGCTCTACAGGGCACAAATGTTTTCTGCACATTTTACGGTTTCTATTGATTTTCTGAACTAAAAAAAAATAAAACAAAACTTCTGAATACAACCACATGTGAACTGAGTTTCAGCTGAGCTGTTTAATGTTTTTCTTTCTGTTCTTCATCAGACACATGTCTCCTTTTCTATACATGTAAAGGATATGATATATCTAACCTGGTGACACCTTTGGTGACAGTTAGTTTGTATTAAAGACCAAAAAGATGGCTGTTAATCTTCCAGTCTAGTGGTGTAATTTAAAAATCTCATATCCTACTTTGTTCTTGTATTTATGTATCAGGGATTCATGATATGTCTGTGGTCATAATTAATTGTATATGTCTGTTTTCCAACTTTTTTATCCCTTAAAATGAAATAATGTGCTTTTGTTACTGTGAATTTAAGACTGAGATATGTAAATGAGCACTGTTCAGATTTGCTGCCCTGTATTATGGGTCATTCAAAATGCAGTCTGAGCTGAAACACTCTTTATAACTTCAGTGGGAATTGGGTGGAGCTAAACTGCTATAAGCTGAATATGCAGGGAAATATTTTAGCTTTGCTTTTGATCATAGCTCATAAAAATCTAAAATATATTAGAATATTTTAAAATTACTATTCAAACAGCATCAACAATAAAACAAATAACCACTGAACTATATTACTATATTACTTTTAATGAATATGAAATAGATTTTTTCACAATATTCTAATTTAGTTTTATTTCAGCTGTAATGAGCATTTAAAAATAATAAAAATGGGAGTTGCTTTATATTCAATATGCTCTTTTCTCTCAGGAATCATCAGTCAATGATTCATAATCTTAGTTATTTCATGTACACTGATCACAAAAAGTTAGGGATATTTGGCTTTTGGGTGAAATGTATGGAATACGTAAAAACAGTGAAGCTTGCAGTTTTGATTTCCTCTCAAACTATTTATTGAAACAAAAGCCAACAACAGTGGTGGGTAAAACCTACAAAAAATGTCAGTGTCTCAATAACGTGTCATGTGCCCTTGAGCATCAATTACAGCTTGACAACAAGTTCTGTATTGACTAGACACACTAACACCACCACCACCAAAGACCTGTCTGCTGACAACAGTGGCTGATGCACAGCATATCCTTCACATCTCCAGCATCATTGGTTGTCATTTCTGATCAGCGTGAATCGACTTTCATCAGTGAACAGCACTGAGGCCCACTGGTCCCACGTTCATTGTAAATGTTCTGTGTCCCACACAAGATGATGACCCCTGTGTCTGGTGGCGTGGTCAGGTACACTTGCAGGTCGTCTAGCACACAGTCCACACTGATGTAAACAGTTTTGAATGGTCTGACGTGACACTTTGGTGCCTCTCACCTCCCTTAAATGTGTCTGGAGTTGTGTGGCATCATCATCCGGTTCCGCAGGGCACTGTTCACAATGAAGCAGGCATCAGTGTGGGATGTGGCCAAAGGACGTCCACTTCTGTGCCTTTCTGTGACTCTTCCAGTCTCTCTGTTACAACCTGCTGATGACACTCTGA